>AJWJ01000248.1:0-33066 GCA_000277445.1 Polysphondylium violaceum
AAAAAAAAAGAAACAAACCCTATTTTGATACTCACACTCAAATTCTGAATGAGGGTTTATCTGTGTGTGTTTTGATTTCACATATCCATCATATCCATGATACGCAATGTTCTTTTGTGGATATTTTGATGAAATAAAAAATAAAATTGATTTGATGTTGATGAGAGTGTAATGATTGAAATGAGTTTTATTTGAAATTTAGATTAGTTTTCTTTCACTAAACGACGCAAGACAAAGGGAAGGATACCGCCGTTGCCATAGTACTCGATTTCGATTGGGGTATCGAAACGAAGGGTGGTGTCAAAAGATTTACCACAGTTGGTGGTGACGGTGACGGTTTGTCCGGTTTTGATTTGGGCTGGAAGTTCAATGTTGAATTGTTCTTTGCCAGAGAGACCAAGAGAGGTGGCGTTTTGGCCCTCTTTGAATTGGAGTGGAATGATACCCATACCTACAAGATTTGATCTATGAATACGTTCAAAAGAGACGGCAATGACACACTTGATGCCTTGGAGATAGGGTCCTTTGGCGGCCCAATCTCTAGAGGAGCCAGAGCCATAATCAGCGCCAGCCAACACAATGAGTGCGTGTCCCTCAGATTTATATTTTTCGGCAGCGTCAGAGATAAACATGAGGTCACCGGTTGGGATATAAGTGGTTTGTGGACCGACGGCTGGAGCCAATTTGTTGACGAGACGAGTGTTGGCAAAGGTGCCTCTGACCATGACTTCGTCATTGCCTCTACGAGCGCCATAGGTGTTGAATTCTTTGGGTTCGACACCTCTCTCTTCGAGGTATTTGGCAGCCGATGATTTTCTATTGATGTTACCAGCGGGAGAAATGTGGTCGGTGGTGATTGAGTCGCCGAGATTCAAGAGACAATAAGCATTCTTAATTGGTTGTCTGGGGGCAACAGTGAGCTCCATTGATTGGAAAAAGGGTGGGTTGTGAATGTAGGTAGACTTTTCGTCCCATGGATAGAGAAGGCCTTGTGGAACAACTAAATCATTCCAACGAGGGTTTCCACCAGTAACGTCAGAGTAGACGTCTTTGTACATTTCAGAGAGGACATTTTTATCGATGGTCTCTTGGATGGTTTGTCTGGATGGCCAGATTTCACGGAGGAACACTGGTTTGCCAGTCTTTGAAGATACACCAATGGGGTCTTTTTCAAAGTCAATGTCTACGGTACCGGCCAAAGCATAGGCGACGACAAGGGGTGGTGAGGCAAGATAGTTGGCACGGAGGAATGGATGGATTCTACCCTCAAAGTTTCTGTTTCCAGACAAAACACCGGCAGCAACGAGATCTTCTTTGAGAATGGCCTCGGAAACTGGTTCTGGGAGATCACCAGAGTTACCGATACATGTCATACAACCGTAACCGGTTAAATTGAAACCAAGTTGGTCCAAATAGGATTGAAGACCAGCATGTTGGAGGTACTTGGTGACGACACCAGAGCCTGGAGACAAAGAGGTCTTGATGTATGGCAACACAGAAAGACCGGCTTCGACGGCATTCTTGGCTAAAAGACCGGCACCGAGCATAACAGATGGATTGCTAGTGTTGGTGCAAGAGGTGATGGCAGCAATAGAGACAACACCGTTTCCAATGGTGTATTGTTTGCCCTTGAATTCAAAGGTGGCCTTCTTTTGGATTTGCTCTGAGTTGAGACCAAAGCCCTTGAAGCCGACTGGAGACTTGAGACAGTTGTTAAAGTCGCTCTTCATGTCAGAGAGAGAGACTCTGTCGTGTGGTCTCTTGGGGCCTGAGAGACAGGGTACCACGGTGGAGAGGTCCAATTCGAGGGTGGAGGTAAAGACCAATTGGTTGGCGGCAGTGTAGTCGGCGAGGAGGTTTTGCTTGGAGAGATATTGTTCAATGTATTCCAAAGCTTGCTTGCTACGACCAGTGTTGGAGAGATATTGGATGGTGTTTTTGTCGGCAGGGAAGAAGCCCATGGTGGCGCCATACTCTGGTGCCATGTTGGAGATGGTGGCACGATCTTGAACGCTGAGTGAAGCAACACCCTCGCCATAAAATTCGACAAACTTGCCAACGACACCCTTGGCTCTGAGTTCCTTGGTGATGGTCAAGACTAAATCGGTGGCGGTGGCTACGTCTGGAAGTTTGCCAGTCAATTTGTAACCAACAACCTCGGGCAACACCATACTCATGGGTTGACCCAACATGACAGCCTCTGCCTCAATACCTCCGACACCCCAACCGCAGACACCAAGACCGTTGATCATGGTGGTGTGAGAGTCTGTACCAACGACACTATCGGGATAGAGAATGTTGTCTTTTCCCTTGATCACGCCTCTTGCCAAATACTCTAAATTGACTTGATGTACAATACCATAGCCTGGTGGTGCAATCAAGAGACCCTTGAAGGCTTGTGAACCCCATTTCAAGAATAAGAATCTCTCACGATTACGATGAAACTCTAATTTTTGATTCTCTTCCAATGAATCTGTTTCTCTGCTCACATCAACTTGAACTGAATGATCAATAACCAAATCAACTGGCACCAATGGGTTAATTTTACTTGGATCTCCTCCTAATCTTTTCATTGCATCACGCATAGCTGCTAAATCAACTACTGCTGGTACACCACTAATATTATTATCATAATTATTGGTTAGTATACTACCAAAACAATCAAATACCCTATCTGTAAACAACTCGACAAAACACATACGTGAAATCTTGTAAAAGTACTCTAGCTGGTTTAAATGGAATTTCTACTTTGGCAGCATTTGATTCCCAATTTAAAATGCTTTCAATGTCAGTTTCATGGACTTGAAAATTATCACAATTACGAATAGCTGATTCTAAAAGAATACGAATAGAGTATGGGAGTTTTTCTATATTAGGTAGTAAGAGTATATCTTGTGTTAACACAAACAATGCAATGACGACGATGTTAGTTGTTGTGCCACATACCAATTCTTTTATCTTGAAGTTTTTGAATATTGTACAATGAATAACTTTCACCATCAGAGGTGTTGAAAGATTCTTTAATTCTATCAAATGGATTTGCCATCATATATTATGTGTGTTTACAACAAAGAAATAAAAATACAATATGAAATGAAAAAAAAATAAATTAATTTTTGATGGTGATAAACCCTTTTTCCACCCACCCTTCCAAATTTACTTCAATTTGCGCAAAAAAAATAAAAAAATAAAAAAATGAAAATTTTTACTCAAAAAAACTCCTAAATAGGGATAGAATGGTGATCACTGACAAATATCTTAGGTGCACCGCTCTGATTGATGTGTCAGTATGCGCAGTCTTTCAAATTCTGACCCACAATATTTATATTTCAAACATATGTTCTGTGTCCTTCCGGATTATCATTCACAAATATTAGGTGTGATAAAAACCGACAACAATCATATCATAATGTGTTTATTTGGCATTGTTGTATCTTTCAGCAACATCTTTCCAGTTGACAATGTTCCAAATGTTTTTAATGTAGTCAGCTCTGACGTTTTTGTACTATAGTTTTGAGAAAAAAAGTTAGTGTCTATTGTATGATGAATAAAGATGGATAATAATAATTACTTGAAGATAGTAAGCATGTTCCCAAACATCAATACCTAATAATGGTACTAAACCAGAAATTGAGAGTGGATCTTGGTTTTGTTGAGTGCTGATGACAAGTTGATTGGTGGATTTATCAAAACCTAACCAACCCCAACCTGAGCCTTGAATAGCAAGAGTTTGAGCAGACATTTTTTCAATAAGTTTATCAAGAGATCTTTTGATTGATTATTATATCTAGAGTTAGTAAGAGTAATAATAAAATATTGTCATTATTAATAAATATAAAAGGTACCCAAATTGTTTGTTGATGTGATCAGCCAATGGTCCATCTGGAGAAACACCACCGAGTTGGTTCTTTGGGGCTAAATTTTTCCAAAAGATGCTGTGGTTAACATGACCACCACCATTGAATTTAACGGCACTTTGAAGAGCAATCATTTGAGCAACATCTTTAGCAGTCTGTATATGTGATGAATTGATTAGTTATTTATTTAGCAAACTATCAATGAAAGTCTACAACTTACGTTGGCATTGTTCATTTTGTCCAAAGCAGCATTAAGATTGGTGACATAGGCTTGATGATGTTTTTTGTGATGTAATTCCATAATCTCAGCACTGATGTATGGTTGAAGAGCATCATAGCTGTATGGAAGATCTGGAAGGGTATAAGAGTTTGATTGGGAGCTAAAGTATCTTAAGGCACCACTATTCTTTGCAATAACATTAATTGTACGAGATAACATTTTTATTTATATAAATGAATGAATGAAAAAAACAAAAATTTTGATGGAGGGCCTTTCAGTGAAGTGCTAATTTTTTTTTAATTAATTTTTTTTTAATTTTTTCTAAAAAAGCCCCAATAAAGTAAATGTCTGTGTGGGTTATCTTTTTACCATTTTACATTTGTAACAAACATCAAGAGTTCCTTTTCTCAAAACAGATTGAATTATCACAAAGTGATAAGAAAAGGAAAAAAAAAAAAAAAAAAAAACTTTTAAGAAAATAACTTTCGCAAAAGATCTTTTTTTATATGAAAAGTCATAAAATATATATCGTATTATGAGTAGTAATAATAACAATAGTTTTAATAATAGCAATGGAATAAAGAGACTGGCGATGGTGTGTGCTAGTAACCAAAATCGTAGTTTAGAGGCACACAATCTATTCAATAATAAGGGAGTCAAAGGTGTGAGATCGTTTGGCACCAGTGCGCATTGTAAACTCCCTGGACCCTCTATCGATAAACCAAATGTCTTTCCATTTGGCACAGCTTATCAGTCTATCTATGATTCACTCAAACACCAAAATGTCGATCTATACACTCAAAATGGTATATTAAATATGTTGGAGCGTAATATTCGTGTAAAGTTGGCTCCTGAGCGATGGCAAGAAGAGGTAAAGCAAAAGTTTGATTTGGTGTTTACTTTTGATCAACGTGTCTATGATATGGTGATAGACGATCTCGCACAAAGAGACATAGGAGGCACGGGATTAATACAACCTATTCACGTTATAAATTTACAAGTCAAAGATACTCATGAAGAGGCCGTAGGTGGTGCTTTACACGCCTATGACATCTACACCACCCTATCAAAGTTTGATGATTGGGATGATAGCAAACTCGATTGGGATGAAGTATTGGATCAATTTTATAAAAAAACTGGTAGACAATTATTACATTGTCTCATGTTTTATTAGTAGCAGTAGTAGTATATAGATATCATCCTTCCTCTCCTTCAAACATGTACATATAAATCTTAAATAAAAATATAATAGATATATAAATTTAATTATTATAAATCTAATTTTTAAATCTTAAATCTTAAATATCTTTATATATCTAAAAATTTATTTATCTATCTAATTTTCCCAATATGATTTATATAATTGAACAAACATTTGCATAAACCAAGTTTGGTCCAACATTCTAATGTGGGCGGATCTACCAATGACGCCATCGACACCTTTGTGAGCTTCAAAGATGACATTGAGTCGAATGAATCTATCAAATGAAGGATCTCTGAATAGATTTTCTGACGACTGAATGGGCTCCAATAGATTCAACACCATTTGCTTGGTGAGAGAGTTTTGCTTGATGCTACCATCTTTTACCAATTCTTTTGGTATCTCGATACGAGCCGAATGGTAGGGCACATAGCCGTCTTGTTCAGAGCTAATGAGAAAGACGTATTGAAAGTACTCTAGTCCCTTTGTCTTGCTGAGTTTGTATATAAAGGTGTCTGTCAAAGTGGAACTATCTTGCATCATCAACTGCTTGAGACACGTCGAGCTCGTAAACTTTTGCCACACCCACATGGCCGGTGTCACCAACGACGAGCCGCCGTAAAACTTGGTGCCGAGATGCGGCGACGATAGTGAAATGTAGGTGTGGAGTTTACCCAAATACGGCTGTAATCTATCAGAGGTAAGAGCACTTCTTACCACTATACCGCCCAACGAGTGGCCTAGAAAACTGATCTTTGTGATTTGTGCCATTGCGTTGTCCAACAAATACTCTTGCACCTCTGCGGCAATCTTTTCACCCATCTCTTGGATATCTTCCAACGTGTTTTCCTGAATTGACGAACACGTCAAATACAGGAAATGTGGAAAATGCAACGCAAAGTAATTTTTAAATTGTCGCAGGTCATACGAATTTCCAGATAGCCCATGAACAAACACAAATAAATGTTTTCCTGGATAATTGGTTATACTCATCATAAATCTTTTTGTATTACTATTGTTGTTGCTATTCACATTATTATTATTTACACTATTGTTGTCACTATTCTTGTTATTAAATTGACTATAATTATTATTTTGATTGTTATTGAATTTTAAAGTATGTTCAAAGAATATTGGCTGTGAGTCATACACGGTATCCAATTTAATTGGTATGGTTTGTATTTTAAATGGTTTATATTGAAAGAATGAGTTACTTTGTAAAAATGTTGATGAGGGTGGACTAGAGTAGAAAGAGTATATTAGTATGTCAATAGGTGGACATTTATAAATTAGCAATACAACTATATTTACCTTGTGTCAATTAATAATAAATCTTCGGTATTTTGGATATAATGAATAATCTTTTGGGTTCTAAAACTCCATTTTTGTATACACTTCTTTTCAAAGGATATCAGACTCTTAAAGCAAGATTCTCTGGAAACCAATTGATACACGACTGCAAAATGGCTCCACAGTCTGGTGACTTGATCACCCAGTGATTGAAAATTCTCTAATATCTTTCTCCATTTACCCGAGATTGCTGCTGGCTTTGTAGGCGAATGCCAAAAATTACTACCATTGGTCTGGTGGTTGTGGTTGTTGATGTTGTTTGTACTGTTGCTGTTGTTTGTGGTGGTAGTGGTGTTGGTGGATGTGGTTGAAAATGAAGATAACGAAAACATGGATGAGGAAGAGGAGGAGAACGATGATGGTGAATTATTAGATGCATCAACATCGATTGTGTCTTTGTCTTTGTGTTGTTTGTCACTATGGTTGATCTCTTCAGTCAACTCTTCGCGTGTTGTGCTGCTGCTGTGTGGTGAGGGTATTTGCTGTTGATCAGATAACGACGATGATATTGATATTGACGATAAATCTAAACTCGAGCGAAGGAATGACTTTCTCTTTGATTTCATAGATAGTACACTACCCTCGTTGCCGCTCTGTGTTGTTGCCATTTTCCAACTACTAATCGCAGGACTACCATTCAGCGATGAAGGTGATTGCTGTTGTTGCTTGCTATTATTGTTATTACTATCTTGTGCTGCGTCTGCCATCAGATGATCAAGTGGTGGAATATTTAATGGCTTGATATTGACAATGTCGCCCAGCTGTGTCAGCTGTGTTTGCTTGAGCAGTGATAGCAACACCTTGTACTTTTTGCCGATCCTGTAGTACGATTCGACAAAGAACGATATCACCTCTGGATACTTTTTCTCAAAGAATTCATCAAAGAATCCATCCAGCAATACTCTGTTGTCGTTGTAGCTATAGTTTAGTGAAGTGTGTTGTGATGGTGATGATGGCTGCTGTTGCTGTTGTTGTTGCTTGATAGGTAAACTCATCAGACTTGATCTCGACACCACTCTGTGCTTGAGGATTGGCGAGTTGGGCGAAGAGTGGTATGTGGGCAATATAGGGTGACTCATTGAGCTGCTGTTGGTGTTGCTACTGCCATTGGGCGATGACGATAACGACGATGACGTGGTTATGCTGCCACCGCTACTGGACAACATAGCCAATGAAGAGGTGGACGATGAAAGTGAATATAAATTGCTGTTGGGTTGGATACCTATGGTGGGATTTGAGTCTATCGAATGATGTTTAAATACAATATCAATCATACATGTGCTGATGGTAGTCTTTAGCAAACAAAAGTACCAATCACTAAACGTAATGGGATAGTACTGATGTACGCCGTATCCCGGCTTCCCTATCTTTAGCTTCTGCTGTGAAACCACCTTCTCCTCCACCGTATCCTCTTTTTCTGTTGTATAAAACACGAGATCAAAATCTATGATAATGTTATTTGAATAAAAGTTCTGCATGCATTCCATAGGTGTTAATACATCACTCTCATTATACACTATACACTATACACTATACATACATGTAAAGGTATTTCTATTTGAAAGATAAAGTAGTTTCCAAACAATATAAATTCATTTACATATTGAACAAAAAACTTTTTCGATGAATAGGTATTTAATGCGCTGAGGATCTCATGATCCTTTATATTATGATTAGTCTCTCCTAATCGAGTGTTTGTACCCCCTGTTCCTGCTCTCAATATATATGGTGTTGCTAATACTGTATTATCATTTTCTCGATAACATTTAATTTTTATATTATATACACTATATAATACGGTAATATCATAACTTGTTGTTAGTCATACAATACAATAATACGATATTACATAAACATATAGACATATATCTACAGAAACAACAACAACAACAATAACAACACAAAAACATATATCTAATATCTAACATATTTAATTCCTACCCTTTTTTCAATAAATCAATGACTCTGAGTGATTCAATGTATACCAATACATTAATTACACCAAACAACATGTTTCAGGTGGTGTGATGATGTGAGCATAAACACTCTATAGAGATATACACAATCTCCCTTGTATTTTGCAAATCAAATTTTTTTTAATTTTTTTTTTTTTATTTTTTTGTGCACAAAAATACGATTGAGATTATTTACAGATATTTATTATTTATATACAGGTAGAGGATGGGGGTGATTACATTGCTGTGTTGCGATTGATCCAGGATTCGAGATATTGCTCTACATCGTGGAAATGGGTTCTACTTTTTTTGTACACGCTGTGGAGAGTGGCGAGACAGAGGTTTTTTAATTTTGGATGTTCACAGATAAACTTGATCAGTAAGAGGTTGCCCTCGGGCATATTGGATGATATGCGGCGTGATAAGTGATCCAGGTCTTGTGCGGACTGTGGGAGGAGCGAGTCGATGATGTATTCACAGCAATCGAGATGATGGTGCTTGATGGCGCAGACAATGATCTCTTCAGTGGTTTTCTGGTCGAGTAGAGCGGTGAATTGGTTTTCGACCATGTATTCGGCAATTTGGAGACTTCCGCCAGTGACAGCACCCTTTAGCACTTGCTTTACGGCCATGGGGCTGTGAAACAAGGCCAGCTCCGAAAGGAACTTGATCACTTGGAGTCGGCCGTACAGACCTGCTTGGTAAAAGCATATTTCAAAGTCATCGATCGTGTATGTTGAATAGACTTTGTTGAACAGGCGCGTAAACAGACGCATGTCGCCCGCGAATGGCATACTGGCTAGAGCTGTCACGAGTGCAAAGTGGTAGTTTATCTTGTTGTTGTTGTCAACGTTTGCGGCCACCAATTGGCTGATCAAGAGATTCAACAGCTTGCCAATAGAGGATGAGTGGCTTGGGATGGTTTGAAGGAGAGGATAAATCATGTCAATACAGACACCCTGTTGGGCGAGATAAATTGGGATTTCAAGATGATTGTTGACAAGAGCCTGCTTGATGACGCCTTCGATGGCGGTGTTGAAGTCAAAGCTGACTTGCTTTGATCGCACGAAAAGGTACTGGAATAGCTCCAAAGAGATACCTGCCGCTTTCTCTAAATCCTTGGCATTGACGGCAAGTTTTCCAGGCAAAGCCTCATACAAGTATTCGAGCTTGTCCAGCGCTTGTGGAAAGTGGCTGAGCGCTGCAAAGCAAAGGTCGCTGGGCAGAGGACCCATCGACTGGGGATATGTGTTTTTCATATACTCGTACAGCTCCAAATTCCCATACTCTAGCGCATGCAAGGCAATCTTTTCCAAATGAGAATCTGACACGAGCCCTCGATCGATATGGTGTTGCAGGACATTCAGCAGGCCGTGCTTGGCCACGCTCAACGGCGAGAATGCACAAGATACCCTGTGGGATGCATTCTTTATGGTCCTGATACAGTCAAAGTGGTCAATGGCGCACTGGAACATCTCCAAGGAGATGGTAGAGTGATAGACGACGTTCCACCAATGCACGGGCCACGTGCTGTCGAGATGCCCCGTCTTGGCAACAAACCTGAGCACCACTCTAAATATGCCAGTGTCGCGGGTCTTTGTTGCGTCAATGAGCAGATCCAGTGCGCTTCTCACCACATAGTCCATCTCTTTGACCTGCGCACCAAACACCATTTCAACCAACTCTATATTTCCAGTTTGCAGCGCCTTGCCATAGTGCCCATTGTCGGGGTACACCATAAAGTTGAGAATCCTCTGACACAGCGGCACATCTTGCAGACTCAACAACTGCGAGAAAATCAATCCACACTTCTCCACACCCAGTCTGCCCATCATATCTCTCTTTAACTGCCGCTCAAATGCCTGTCTATTGCCACACTCTGCATAGAGGACCAATGGATCGAGTCCAGTGAAAAAGTATCTATAGTCCCTCTGCAACAAAGCCTCAAACAGCAGTTTCATCAGCTCGTTGTCTTTGACTCTGAATATGTTGTGTCTTGCTTGCTGATTGAAAAACAGGTACTCTCGATTCCTGAGCTTTAGCTTCAGCAGCTCAACATGTCTATTGTCCAGGAGTCACTCGACATTATAGCAATGGTGATAGCTCTTACTTGTGCAATTGACGTCGTGTCTGACAAAAAAAGATATAGTTTTTCCAACAAAACTATGTCCAAAATATACTTGTCTAAATAAATTGTCCATCATTATAATTATCTATGTTTTATAATTTAAATGGTAATCAGTGTGAAATTTACCTCACCCTTTTTTTCCACAGGAAATTTTAAAAATTTAAAATTTACACAAGATCTCACCCACACATCTATATTAGTCATAATTATGATTTGGGTGATAAAAATAACTTAATAGTATGCAGGCTCATTTACTTTGATAAAAGGTATTCACACTTTTTATTTTATTGGTAAATAGATATGTAAGTATTAACAAACTAGCACCGCTTACCAGAGTATTCAAGATTGATGGTCTTACAATCTGCTTTGGTGGGCATTAAATATTAAAGGACTTTGTTTCGAGTCGACTTAATTATACGCACAATCACAACTGCAAACAAAAAAACCTCAATCAGTTCCGACCATGGTTGCTCAGCTTTTAAATACATTGAATGATGATGATAAAGCAATATAATAAATATCTTTTTATGATTGCTTTTGAATCAAAAATATCAATCTTTTATCCTAAATATCAACAATGGGGAAAGATATTAAATTTGATGATGCAACGTGTTCGTTGTTTTTTGTCTTTATTGGGTTTTCATTATTATAAATTTGACATGAAAAAAAAAATTTAGATATTTTTGCCAAGAACATAAAAGAAGAGCCGAAATATCTTTTTTCAAGTTTATAAAAACTCTGTGGCTATGATCATTTTCATTTTACATCCTTTTTTATTTATTTATTTATTTTTTTAATTATATCTGTATAGTAATAAAAATGAAATCGATATTACTCGTTTTAGCTATCCTTGTTGCTTTGAGTGTAGCTCAGAATTATGATTGTCCATACAGCAATATCCCTCCCAACGCCGCCAATCCCACCCACAGTTCGGTTACCTTGACTGTTCAACTTTGTTGGGATGATATCAATACTTGTAGTCTTGTAAACCTTGCCGACGGAAATGGTTTAAATATGGTACCCGGCCAAGCACCTGTAAAGGTATTCATCACACCTCAAGCCACCAGATATGCTTACTTTATCTTTACCGGTAGTGAAATTTGTGTGTCTCATAGTCTTTATAAAAATACTGTTAATTGTGGTGTATCAAATACTTTGGAATGCAAATTAGAATGCATCTCTGCTTCTTTACTATACAAATCCGTTCTCTATACCACCGCTTATGGCGATAAATGCTCTGTAAATTGGAATGATCATATGATTTTATCATGGAAAGCTGTTCCATTAACCAATGGTACTACTTCTAGCACTGAGACTACCAAAGGTAGCAGTACTGGTGGTAATTCTACATCAACTACTGGTTCTGTGACTACTGGTGGTAATTCCACAACCTCGGAAACAACTCGTGGTGGCACAGGTAATTCTACCTCGACTACTGGCTCTTTTACTACTGGTGGTAATTCTACAACTTCAGAAACTACCAAAGGTAGCACTGGTAATTCTACATCATCAACTGGCTCTGTGACAACTGGTGGTAATTCTACAACTTCAGAAACAACTCGTGGTGGCACAGGTAATTCTACTTCGACTACTGGCTCTTTTACTACTGGTGGTAATTCTACAACTTCAGAAACTACCAAAGGTAGCACCGGTAACTCGACTTCATCTACTGGATCTGTGACAACTGGTGGGGAAAGCACTGGTAATTCCACTTCTTCAATTACTTCTGGTAGTGAAGGCTCTGGTAATTCCACATCATCAACTGGTACCGGTAGCGGCAGTGGCAATTCTACATCATCAACTGGTACCGGTAGCGGCAGTGGAAGCTCAACCAGAGAATACGTTCCTCCTGTTGTTACCATTGATCCTTCATCTTCATCAATTTTATCCATCTCAGCATCATTATTTATTTTTAACCTTTTCGCTCTCTATTTATTAATTTAATAAAAATTCCACTCTAGGAATTCATAAAAGCTCCCTTAAGGGATATTAATTTATTTAATTTTTTACAAAGGCCTAATTCATAAATTATGATACTAAAGTTTAAAACCATTTTAAATAAATTGATTTTTTTGGATTGATATTTCTTTTTTTGGATTGATATTTCTTTTTAAACAAGAATCTAATATTCTTTTATTAATTAAATTGAAAGAGAAGCTAAAGATAATTCATCTTTTGAAGATTTACTAATATCAAATACATTCATAATGTTACTATTGTTTCTAATTGTCAATTCTGCCAATCTTAATGATTTTAAAGTTTTTCTAAAACATTTGATATGTAAACTATGAGCAGGATTAAAATCAGTTTCAATTGGATCTAGAATGACTATTAATTCTGGTGATTTTAATTGTTCAACTAAATGGGGTACTGTTTGTTTATCATTAATCATCTCGTCACCAATAATAGAGATATAATGATTTTTAAAATCAAAGGTAGAATAAAATCTAAAGAATTGATAGAAAAGTTGACTAATGGTGAGGGTATTACGACTTTTTTTTTGTCTTTCATGGTTATCTTTTAAAAGTTGATTAACATGTTCGACAGTTGGGTACCAATCGCCGTGAAAAGTATGAACTGGAATATGATCTGAAATAATATGTGGTTCAATTGACTTTAAGAAATAGAATATGAGGTTACACCAAGAATAGGAAGAAAGAAAACCATTGGAGGCACCAACAACATCACAAGCTTTTGTCCAATTCTTTACCAACAATATTAATGGAGTTATTCTACTATCAACTGAAATCAACATTTTAAATAAAAGAGAGTTTTTAATTCCATTTTCATTTGAACAAGACACATCAAAATCTATTCCAGAATGTTCCAATTTAAAAAGAGGGACTCTTGCTTTATCAATCAGGTTTTCTGTAATGTTGTAGTTGAGTTTGCTTAAAAGACCACACACTTGGGATAAAACTCTTTTGTTTGTTGGAAAGAGTTTGTCCATTGACAATAAAACCAAATCAACGTCACTATGATCTGTATCTGTTTCGCTAAGATATGATCCAAATGGGTGGAGATAAAGATGAGGATACTCTTTTTTAATCACTATATTCATATTGGCAATAATCTTTTCTTTGAGTGGTCTTTGTCTATTTTGAATGGATTCATTATAAAGTTTCATTAATGCAGCGTCATTCAATTGTAATTGGAAATGAGTTTCTTGTGGTTTCTCTGGAATGGCCTCAATGATTTCATCATCTCCGCCTTGGTAGGCATATTCAATGACATTTAATAAAGACTTGGGGTCCTCTGTAGTAGCAACATCTTCACCTTTTTCAAAGACGGGATTATTTGATTGATTATAATTTTCAATTCTTTTCTTTAATTTCTCTCTATAGGCGTTATTATAGACTCTAAGACAATTGATTGATTTACAATATTGAATATAAGCATCCCATTTTGGATCTTTGGACAACAAACCTGCATTACCAATAATAATTAAACTATATTTTGATCTACTCAATGCAACATTCATTCTTTTAGCATCGCCCAAAAAGCCGATGGATTTGACTCTAACACAAGAAAACAGGATAATGTCCTTTTCAGAACCTTGAAACCCATCTACTGTATTAATTTCAATGTTATCGAGATTTTTGTATTTTGCTTTAAAGTCGTTGATTTGCTTTTTCTGGAATTTGTAACCTGTGATAATACCAATAGACATTTCTCTAGTTTCTGGATGTGTTTGGAACAAATTTTGAATGATTAAATAGGTGAGATCAACTTCTTCATCATTACCAAATGAGTTTAATTCCATACAAGTCTTTTCTTGTCCATGTCTAATGTCATAAAACACTATAGGTGAATAAGAGCTATAGTGATCTTGATTATATCTTAAAATGTTTGGACCGTCCAAAAGTTTACCAGAGTAAAAAAATTTGCTAATAGGATGGCTAATTTGTTTATGCATACGATATTGGATTGTAAGCATATGAGTGGCTACATTGTTTCTTTGGAATCTTTCGAACATTGACCTATTATAATGTACTTTGTTGGATTTTTTAGAGAACACTGTAGGGGCCAACTGATTGGGATCACCAACGAGAACGGCTTGTTTGACATTATGTTTTAATGGTACCAAGCAAATTGGTTCGGTTGCTTGACAAGCTTCATCAATAATGAGTAGATCTATAGAGTTTTCTGTTAGGAATTCTTCCATCATGGATGATCCTGTTCCAGCAAGAGTAGAGAGGATAATATTGGCTCCTTTCAAGTATTTTCCTGGAACCCCTTGTTTAAAGTATGCAATTTTATGAACTTGTTCAGAAATAGCATCCAATCTACCAATTCTACATGCTTTTGGGACTATGGTTTCACTGCCATTCGAAATACCGGCCATTAATCTTTTGGCGATTTCATCGACAGCAGCATGAGATGGAGCACATGCTAGTATTTTTGAGCTTGGATTTTTGAATAAAGTGGCGGCAATAAGAGATAAAATGGTCTTGGTTTTGCCACTGCCTGGAGGACCAACAATAAGGGTTACTCTTTGATTCAAAGCCACATCAATTGCTTTGTATTGCGAGTTGTTTAATTGGAGAGAATTGGCTAAATCTGAATCAATCTTTTCATTTTTTACAATATTATTTTGACCTACATTTAGTAAAGCTGGAGTCAAAAGAAAATCTACAAATTTAGTTTTTCTAATATCATACAAGGCATCGTATTCACGTTCAAAGGTAAAAAAGTTGAATATCTTTTTAATTTGGAATAGAGCTGTTTGACCATAAACAAAACGATCAAAGAGACAAGGATTAGACTCGCTTGCCATTTTCACCATGATGTATAGTTTACTAGTGCTAAAGCTTACAACCAAAGCAAAAATTGCGAGATAATCTCTACTTCCTGGTTTACCAAAAGAAATTACCACCAAATCATTGACAATGAATTCAATTTCAGATGGTTTATCAAAAACAAATGCAAAAGTTTGATTTCTTGAGTTTTTAAATCTAATATTCAACAAAGGAGTGGGAAGCGAGATTTGATCTTTGATTTGGTGATATACTTCATTCAATAGAGGGGGTTTAAGAGTATTGTAATATTCAGCAAAGCTTGAATATTTATCTTTACATTTTTCCATATTTACCAAAATATTAAAAGAAATGGGTGATTTTTCCAAAATTGATTTAATAATAATTGAACTAGAGCAATAACTAATATTTGTATGTGTAGTGGTAGTGGTAGTGGTTGTGGTGGTGGTAGGATTTGTTTTAATTGTTGTTTTCGGTGGAGTAGGTACTGGTGGTTTTGTTGGAGTAGTGGTACTATTATTATTATTATTCAAAGATCTATTGGTTGGTTTAAATTTAACAATGGGAAGAGAAGAGGAGAGACCTGCGCTAGATTTTTTCATTTCTTTATAAAAATCTTTAGTGTAAAAAGTAAATTTATACTTTGTTGGAGATGATTTAAATAATTGAAGTTCTACATTTTCTCTTGATTTTAAAATATTCTGTTCTATTTGTTGGAATCTACACAAAGTATTACCAAATTGATGACGTGTAGAGCTTGAAAAAGTTTTAATAGAATCTGCAAATTCCTCTCTTCTAATCTTTTGGAGTTGAAGTAATAGAATATATTGTTGTTTTAAAAGAGTTCTTAATTCACTTTCTTTTGGTATCTTTACAGAATGAGATTTTAAAATTAAACTGTTCCAATTCTGTGAAGATTGCTTCCATTCACCATTTTCTAAAAAACTAATGATTGAGTTTAAGTAATTGATATTATAATCTTGAATATTCATTTTAAAAGGTTGTGGTTGTGGTGCAGAGGTGGTTGGGGAAAGAGTTGTTGGTCTAGTCGATGTAGTTGGTGTAGTTGGTGTAGTTGGTGTTTGGGTCGTTTTAATGGTCTTTGATCTAAAATCTACATGTGCATTTTTGTTTTCAAGTCTTTTTAAAGCCTCTTTTCTAATTAAACTTGAAACTTGTTGACTATAAAGAGTGATTTTAATTGGAATTTTATCTGAAGTTTCTTGAATTATTCTTTGAATACAAACTCTACTACAATTTTGATAAGTATCCAATAAACCAAAAAGAGTTTGATACTGATCTCCAATGCTATTATGTTTTTTCAACCAAGTTTTATAGCCCTCAATATAAACTCTTTGGTAATCTCTTATTCGCATAATAAGTTTGCTTTCGAAATTGTTTAACACTTTGACGCTTTTAAATTCAATGATAGGAGAATTTTTCATTAAATCTGGTTCACCTTTCCTCCAACTTGAAGTTATAATATATTCTTCAATATTCTTTGCATATTCAATCATAACTTTTTCCAATTCTTCAGAATAAATATTCTTTTCTCCCAAGATATATTTTGAATCCTAAATGAAAAAGTTAGTACAATGGATCTAAAGAGTGGGATTTTATTTCTAATAATTACATTTGATTTCTTGATCACTGGAAGGTTGTAAGAAATTGAATGTTGGGGTGGCTTATCTTTTAGTCTTTGTGTTGCCACCATCTTTAATTTACCAGTCATCTCTTTACCAAAGAGAACAAAGGTGACCTTGTTGTTTGGAGTAAATGATGATGGTAATAAATTAAAAACTGTGTTTATAAAATATCTTGTTGTGTTTTGGTAGAAATCTAATTGGGTAAAGACAGCATTATATTCTTTTGAAGAAGGTTCTACTTTTTTTTTTGTTGACTCCTTTATTGTTGCTGTTTCTACTCTTTGTAAATCAACAACCATTGCCAAAATATAGTTTTTTAATAAGACTAAAGATCTAGGCCCACTACATGTAATTGTACAGTTGTGAACACTTGATCTAACGGGACTCCAATCATAATCATCGCGCCATCTTGAATTGATGACATAGTCCTCTACAAATGCAACATAATTCTGACATACTGTCTTTAATTCAGCGGGAAGACTATAGTCATTTTCAGAGATAATAAAAGTGGTCATTTCGACCAAGTGATACAATAAAGAGTGAAATACTATACTGATGACCTATGAAATGTTGATATAGAGCGGCCCCACCAAAAATAAATCTGAAAAACTTAAGAATTGAGAAAAACTTTCCGAAAATAATAATTTTTTATTTTTTTACAAAAAAAATATAGCACTATCTTATGTCCAGATCGCAATGAATTATTTAGGCAATAGAGCGGGTTATGTTACAAAGTTTTTTATTTTTTGATCAAAATTTTTCAGTGGGGCTATTTTATATCTGATGTGCGTCTATCTGGCGATTAATGTGTGTGCTGGTTTATTTAGATACTAAAACAGGTGCTGATTTATCTATGGCTAGAAATAGATTTGCAGACAAGGTGGGTGAACCAGAGGTTAGGATACAGACTGCTGAGTAGAGTTCGAGTTTAATGAGATCAAGTTTACCGGGTTTGAGGGATTTGGCTGTATTGAAGTCATCAATCAAGGGATCTTGGATATAGACACAGGAGGTGGGCGACATTGGCATAGTTGGACAATCTTGCACCCTGGTCATGACACCTTTCGAGATAGACACCAGATTCTGGCTAAAATCAAATGTAGAGTAAAAGATAAAAAACTTGAGGAGAAGTTGGTCAATCGATAGGGTGTTGGCACTTGACCAATTCAGGCCACTGATTTGGTCAAGCTTGATACAGGGCAATACAGGCGGATCGATAGTTTGGAGGAAAAAGATACTCAGACAACTGTAGGCGTACGAGGAGAGATATCCAAACGCTGCGGACGAGATAAACTTTACGGCGGCCCATTTCTTGATGAGCACAAGAAATGCGTGTGCGCGGGGATCTGCTTGCGCGTAGGCGCGGAGGAGGAGTGAGTTGTCGACGGCACTGTGATTGCCAAAACTAACGTCAAAATCTATATTTGAGTGAACAAGTTTAATAATTGGCAGTCTCGACTGCACCAGCTGTACCGATTGAACTTCTTTTCGTTTGGCGAGGAAATCTCTGACACAGACTTGGTCTTGTGGAGAGAGTGTCTGTGAGTCTTTAAACAAGGAGAGATCAACATCACTGTTGCTAATCATGATCCCATTGACAAACGACCCGTAGGGCTTAAATACATAGATGCCGTTATCAAGACCAGATATCATCCTGTTCAAGTCGTCTATGGCACTTTGTTTCTCTTGTATTTTACTCTGATCGATTTGCTCTCGATATATATTCATCAACACTTGCACAATCTCTGTATTGGTGGCAGGCAGCCCAAGAACCGAGTCTCTGTACGCATCCAACAACTCTCTACTCTTGCTTTTGGCATAGTTTGTTATGGTGTCTCTAAAGTACTGATTTACCAATGAATTTGGCTTCTTGTTTGGTTTCTGTGACAGCAAATCATCTATAGTATACAACACGTAGCCTATCGTCGACAAGGCATGGTATCTGTCAAAGCTGTTTGTCAAGATCAATTTAATATATCTTGTTTTATCACTTTTATCTTTGGCCAAAAATTGTTTGAACGAACTATCATTGATCTTTGCCACCTGACATCCTTCCTCTATCGTGAAAACTCCATCACTATTGTTATCTCTACTATTATCCATAACCTGTCTATCTGTTTATATATCTGAATATCTGTATATCTGTCTACTAAGTTGTCTTGATCATATTCGTGTGTGTGGGTGAGATACATAAAAATATCCGAGTAAATTTGGAGAAAAAAATGTGAAATTAATTAATTTTTATTTAATTATTGACTCTCTTGTGTAACAATTGAGTTTTAGTGTTGGATGGGGAAAATATATCCATATAGTCTGAAGTTTCAATAATGTATAATGCAGAGAGAAGTTCCATTTGTATTATTTCAAGTTCATTTAATCTTAGACCTCTAGCGGTGTTTTTGTCTGGGATCAATAGGTCTTGAATAAACACGACTAATTTGTTTTTAAATTTTTTACCAGGCATCATTCTAGGGGTGTTGGCGACTTTTGAAATCTTGCCTATGGAAACAGAGATTAACAAATCTTTGAAATCAAAGTTACTGTAAAGTTTAAAGAATTTAAATAACAATAGATCAATACTATCTGTATTGGTTGAAGACCAATTGTTTTTGGCTAAAGGGTTTGAAGCAAGACAGGGTAATACAGGTGGATCCACACACATTAATGAAAATATTACCATATTTGCCCAAGAATAGGAACTAAGGAATCCATTGGCAGCACTTGATATACCTTTTTTAGAGGCCCAATACTTTACCAAGATTAATAACTGATGGGCTCTATTATCAAGAGTAGAGTAAAGTTTGATGAGCTTAGAGTTTTTTTGGCCCTCTGGGTTAAAGCTGATGTCAAAATCAATGTCTTCAAACTTAAATCTGATGATTGGGACTTTGGCTTCACGAATGTATACAATATTGTGGAATTGTGGAGATGCAGCAAAGCAGCGGTGTAAATGCTCTTGCTCTAAGGCTGGTGGGCCTACAGCACCACGATTGGTGATACAGAGATCAACATCGCTGTCCGCAATTGCAACTCCACTTACATATGAACCATATGGCTTTACTTTATATTTCTTGTTAGGGATGGTTGATAAAAATGCCTCAATCTTTTTAATTAAATCTCCTTTCAACTTCATTTGACTAGCATTAATTTGTTGACCATAAACTTCAATGAGAGCTCGAGAGGTGAAAGATTGACTTTGGTAATTTGGTTCAACAAACAACTGTTTTTTGGTGTCTTGTTTCAAATGATTGAGAATAATGGTAAATTCTTTATCACCAGCGAATAAAGAACCCAATCCAACCATTGAGTGAGTCAAATTTATAGCCAATTTATATTTGTCATAGGTGTTTGTTAATATAAGCTTTGCCATTTCTGCTTTTTCATCAGCACCTTGATTGATATTATTGGCAGCATTACCATTGATAGTAAGATTATTCATTGCAGTGGCTAAATCTACCTCAGCTTCATCTTCAAATTCTTGATCATCATTCTCATGTCTGATTTCATCTTCATGTAAGGATGGATCTACTTCATTGGTGGCAGTTGGATCGCCAAGTACCAGAGTAGGACCACTAGCACTGTTTTTATCAAAGTTGTGAATGGTTGTCTTTAAATCCTTAAAATGCTTTTCAGTAAATAATACCATTCCCTTGTTTTTAGCAACATAGTCAAGATATTCTTTCCATTCCTTGTGAGTAGAGAGTAAATTAAGATTACCCAAAATGAAATTGGCATACTTTGCTCTAGAGAGAGCGACATTCATTCTACGAACATCTCCAAGAAAACCAATGTTTAAAACTCTAACGGTAGAGAAAAAGATGATGTCTTGCTGTTGACCTTGGAAGCCATCTACAGTGTTGATGGTAATGTTGTCCAAGTTTTTAAACTTGCTCTTAAAGTCTTGAATTTGCTTTCTTTGGTGTTTGTAGCCAGTGATGATACCAATCGACATATCCTTGGTCTCTGGAAAGTTTTGGAAAAGGTCTTGAATTAGCAAGAATATTAAATCAACTTCAGTTTGATTGGCAAACGATTTGTTTTCCGACGACGAGAGTTCTTTTGAGTCTGGGATATTGAAAAACGTCAATGGTCGATATTTTTTGTAAAAGTTTTGTTCGTAGTCTCTTACATTATAGCCATTGATAAGTTTACCTTGGTAAAAGATTCTACTGATAATATTGGCAAGAGTTGGATGCATACGGTATTGAACTCTGAGCATTTCAGTTTTCACTCCATTCTCAAAGAATCTTTCAAACAATGAACGTTTGTAAAACAATTTTTCAGACTCTTTGGCAAAGGTAGTAGGAGCCAATTGATTCGCATCGCCAATCATCACCACTTGAGCGACTTGTTGCTTCAAAGGGATCAATGCAGAAGGCTCGACAGATTGAGACGCTTCATCGATGATCAAAAGGTCAATGTCATGTTTATTCATAAACGACTCCATAGTTTCATTGCCAGCACCAGCCAAAGTTGATAAAATAATTGTCGAGTTCTTTAAAATCTGTCGATAATTTTTTTTCCCCCAAAGAGCAATTGGATGGATTTCTTTGCTGATAGACTCCTTTCTACCGATTCTGCAAACTCTTGGATAAAGACGACCATTTTCAGTGCCATCTGAAACACCATTATAGATTAATCTTTTGGCAATTTCATCAACGGCGGCGTGTGAGGGTGCACAGACTAAAATTCTATAATGTTTGTTTAAATTCAATCTTAAAGAGGCGGCGATAAGAGCAATTACGACATTGGTCTTACCAGTACCTGGTGGTCCATGAATTAGGGTGAATTTTTGAGTTAGCGATAAAATCAACGCAGTTATTTGAGAATCATTAAGGTGATAGGCATCGAACCACTCTTTATATGCAATTTCTTTAAATGTCTTTGCACGGTTATTGGAACGAAGGGATGTTGGATTGACAATATATTGAATCAATGGACCACTTTTAACAATTTCACGTAAAGAATTATACTCTCTATCAAAAGTGAACCAATTGTAAATCTTTCTAAACAAAAAACCAGTTTTTCTCTTTGTGCCTTCGACTATTTGATTATAAAACGTTGGATCTGCTTCTTTGTGTATCCTTATAATAAAGAGCTTTTTAGTTTCAATGTGGCTGATAATGTGGCCAAAAATTTTTTTTGGGGAGTGTTCAGGTAAATTGACAATGTCTTCATAAATTACTATTAAATCGTTTTTAATAACTAGAGTATTTAGCTTTTCATATGAAAAGCCAATCAGTCCATTATCATTAAAGTCTGCTACAAAAGGAATCAGTGGTGGAGTCATTTTCAATTGATTTGAAACTTGTGCCTTCATTTCATTAATCAACAATGGCTGAAGGATTTTAAAATATTCTGTTGGGCTTTGATATACTAGTTGAGCTTCTTCTAACTCAACCTGAATTTTGAAATTATTTGGATCCATTTGTAAAAGTGATTTCTTGATAGATTCCTAAAGAAAGATAAATAAATGTTAATGAAAATGTTTTGGGGAATAGTTTAGAATGGCTATATATACATACAGGTGATTCAAAATCTAATTTATTAGAAAAAGTTGGTCTTTTGGGTGCTTGTTGTCTTGGAGGGGCAACAGAATATTGAGTGGGGGAGACATTACCAATCCATTGCTTTGCCCTTGTTTGTAACATTTGTTTATGAGATAAATCTGAAAAGTCCAAAGTATACTTTTCTGGTTGTTTTTTAAATTTATCAAGCTCTGTATTAATTAATTGATTTGAAAACTTTCTTAAAAATTCAGTGGTTGTTTTATCTTTATGAGTTTTTGCTACCATTTCAAATTGATAACGATACAATTGAAAGAATTTTTTTGCTGCCTTTTGATGAGCTCTAATAAAGGTGAATATAGGATAATCAAAGTTTGGAAGAGACCCCTCCTTCCAAAGCAAATCTTTAATATATTTCAAAACATCCCTCACATATCTAGTTTTGTGACCTTTCACTTCTGGGGAATCCTTAACATTATTATCTAGATATATAATCTTCTTTACCTTTTTGAAGATAATAATGTAAAATATTTAGTAAAAAATGTATTTCACTAAGTGTTGGTTACCCTATAAATATACATACAGGGGATTCAAATGTTGATGGATTTAATAATTCTTGAGCCTTATCTAGTAACAATTTTTTCTGAGATAAATCTGAAAGGTTCAAGATATAGGTCGATGGTCTTTTGGTATATAGATTTAATTCTAAGTTTTGAGATGCTGAAAGAAAGGAAATGATACACTTCATGATTTCTACATTGAGATTTTGAGTCATTAAGTAGGTAGAAAATGATCCCAAAAAGTTGTTCAATGTGTTTTTATTGTCAATACTAAATTGATCATATTCAAAGTCAGGAAGAGTCCCATCTTTCCAAATCAAGCTTTTTAGGTATGTGACAATATTCTGAATATATATTTTCCTAAATTGTAGTATAGTATTGCCATCCATTTTAAAATATACAATAAGAAACAATTTTGTTTCAAGAATTTTGAAAATACGCGATTAAATATCCATCTCGCAAATTGAATACCGAAAAAAAAAAAATTTTTGAAATAAAAAGTAGTTCGGATGTACTTTTTTTGCTACAAAAAAAAAACAGATCACAGATCTCGATCATGTTTTGATTTTTCTAAAAATGAAGATTGTATATGTTTTATAAGATAGATGTTTTATTCTTGAACATCAGTAAATATATTTATTGTATTTCAATTGATTAATATAAAGGGGGTGGTAGAGGGATTTGCGGAAAACAACAAGAGCAGATAAAGGTTTGATTAAAGTAGTCTTTGATTTGTTGTTGAGGCTCTTTGGCGAGGTTCCTCAATTGATATTCAAAAGAAAAGAACTCTGTCCTTAGGATCTCGAAATTCTCGTCACTGAGGGTTTTGGCGGGATTAAAGGTGGTCTCAAAGGGATCTTCGATGATCATCATTGCATGCGGATTGTTTTCCATGAGGATAGGATCAACGGTGGATAGATTGGACATGAAGCCCTTTCGAATAGAGACAAGCATCGTGTCAAAGTCAAAGAGAGCATAGAAATGAAAGAACCCGTGAAACAGTTCGGTTATACTCGAGCGGTTCTGAGTGGAGATTAAAAACTTTGGGATCGAATGGCATTGGTCGGTGAGAATATAGTCTGTGATAATGTCGGGGTAATTGTGGAATGTTGGCAGTACGGGAGGCTGTCTGGTTTGCAGGTAGAATATTACCAACGAGTACCACGAGTAGCTGGATAGATAGTGGTTGGTGGCGTCGTTCAGGCCTCGAGACATGGCCCACCTCTTGACCAAAAGGAGCAGGGCACAGGATCTTGGATCGACGATCGAGTAAGCTTTGATCAAGAGGGAGTTGTAGATTGCCGATTCGTTGTGGAACCCAATGTCAAAGTGAATGTCTGATTTGCAAAACTTGATGATGGGCACACGGGCATTGAGTAAATTTTGCGTGATTGAAAAGCCGTGAGACTCTAGCAACATGACCAACTTGAAATGAAGAGCCTTTCTCTCAGTTTCGTCGACATAGTATTTATCTGAGCTAAGCAAACAAAGATCCACATCGCTTCCCATGATCTCCAATTCTGTGAGATATGAGCCATAGGGTACCAGATCAAAATCACTAAAATGTCTTGTAATGATTTCATCACTTATTTCGGTGAGAAGTTTGGTTTTCATGATTCTCGATCGACAACGAACACTTTGTGCATACTTGTATAGTTCTGTATCAAACTCTGCAATCGTTTTAAAAGATGCATCGATATGTGGTGCTTGATACAAAAGATTTGATTTCAACCCAAACAAGACTCTAGTTTTAAACGTAGAGTAATATTTAAATAAAGAATCTCTATACTTTTTTGGGATTTGATCCAATATTCTATACATTTCCAAGTATTCTGATAGAATTGGTGATATACTATTGATATAATTCCTATCCATATAATTGTATTCTGAATTTGTAATGAATATTCTACCATACACATATTTTAAATTTTCTGATTTTCTGGAAAAATAGTTTATAAAATCTTGATCTTCATTGATACTATTTAATTTTGATTTTAAATGATTATCTATTTCCATATTATCTACTATTTCATTATTATTATTATTATTATTATTATTATTATTATTATTATTATTATTATTATTATTATTATTATTATTAACACTATTATTATTGTGATTATTTAAACTATTATTACTATTATTAATATTTTTATTATTATTATTATTATATTGATTATGTTGACGATTATTGCTACCTGAAAGTAAAAGTTTATTATTTTGATTATGGTTATTATTATTGTTGTTGTTCATATTTGAAAATTTATTATTATTATTATTATTATTATTATTATTACGACTATTATTTAAATCATTTCTTTTATAATTTGTTATTATTTTTGATGGAAAAGTTGATTTAATTTCTAGTAAAAAGTCTTGAATTGAATTTGATAGTTCATCAGAATAGAGTGAATAGACGATATGAGGTAGTTTCTGGGAAGAGGACTGTAATTTATCTTTTAAAAGCAATCTTTCCTTCATTAAAAAGTTTTTTGAAAACGATTGAAGTCGATCCAATATCTCCAATGCCTCGTTAAACTCTTGTTCTTTTCGATCTTTAAGGAGAAACTTCTCTTTCAGCTTTACTCTTTCCTCTGCATGTTTGGTAATAAAGTATTGTAAGAGAAAACGATTGAAAAAGAATTCAATCTGGTCAAGAGTGAAAAAGATGTATTGAGGTGATTCGTTATCCGCGAAATACTTGACCCACTTTTTCGTTGGTGGTGATTTCATCCAACGTTGGGGCCCTTTTTTAATATATTTAGAAATGTATTTATAGTATTTAGGTCGATCGAGAGCCGCCTCCTCAACCCTGACCATGACAAACTCGCCATCATCATCTATAGTAGTGGTACAAAGGTATTCCATGTTGACTCTGTTAACATATTAGTCCATCTACACATCTATCACTTTGCTCTCGGTCCCTATTACTAGAAATGGAGCGGGCAATGCAATTTCACGAAATTTTTTTTTCATTTTTTTGATGAACAAAATAAGAAAAAAAAAAAAAAAAAAATTTAATTGATCTGCAATCAATCACATTAAAGTAATTTATTATTTAAATTCTTTTAATTTTTTAAAAAAATAATTATAATTTTCCAAAGGCTTTGAGGGATAAGGTTGGAAAATATAATTGATGGCCTCTGTCGTTTGAACAGATAATCGATAGAGAGCCGAATAAATCTCCATCATTATATGATCCATATTCTCTGTACAATAAATTGATTTGCCTAAATTACTATTACTATCAAAAGGATCCTCAATCACCATTTCATAAGGTTGACCAACAAATTGCTCGGAAATTTTTATACATTTTCTACTACTATGATGATTGTGGCCATTGGCAGAAGGACTCGTGGCAGTGGCAGTGGTTGTGATTGAGATCATATTGTTTTTAAAATCAAATTCAGAATAAAACTTGAAAAACAGGTACCAGAGTTGATGGGTGGACATGGTATTGAGATTTAGGAAACCAATGTTGGCATTGGTGATGTTTTCAAAATTGTTGGATGTGACCAATTTGAGAATGTCGGGGTGCTGGTGGAGACAGGGCAGGACAGGGGGGTCGATCGATTGCAAAAAGTGGATCATCATATTATAGTATCCAAAGGAGGAGAGGTAACGCTCGCCGCTGTTGATTAATTTCTGTTTGCTCCAATACTTGACGAGGATGAGGAGTGCAAATACGCGGGGATCGAGTATCGAGTAGGCCTTGATGAGTAGAGAGTTGGAGATGTGATTGGTGATACCGTTGTTGAAAAACGCCAATTTGAAATTGATAATCTCTTGGTTGTCGAGCACTTTTTGAAACTTGATAAAGGGCGTGGCGGTGGGCGACTCGATAAAGGACGTCTGGATGATGGAATACTCGTTTTCAAACAAAATGTTTTGGATGTTTTGGTAGAGATTGATGTTTGTGAATCCCGTGGTTTTCTCAATGATGCCAATGTCAATCAGACTGCCTTTGATGTCCAAGTCGTTTAAAAACGATCCATACAGCTCTATTCGCACGTCGGGCACGCTCAATAGCTTGAGTAGTGTTGGAATGATTCTCGTTTTGGATTCTGTTTGCGTACACATGATCGACTGTGCCAAATACACCAATTGGTCATCGAGAAACTGAAGGACGTGGGTTGGTGACGTCTGGAAGAGTGGGTTCAAACGGGTTAGATACTTTTTACATGTACTTAATATCCTTCTCTTGAAATGAATAAAGTACTCGAGGGTGATGGTGAACAAGTATTCGGGCAACATCTCCTTGAATGATATCTGTATATTGTTTAAATTACTTCTCATGTTGGGTACTATTTTCTTTAAAAAGTCTTGATCCATTTTCATGTCTTTATATTTTGTAATCATCTCTGCATATTTTAATAGTTTTTTATCATTTAGTTTGATCTCAATATATGATAGCAACTCTTGTACTTGATCATTCTCTTGTTGATTAATAATTTCCAATTCTGATTCTCGTTGTTGTTGGTGGTGCTTGATAATCATATTGTTGTTGTTACTATTTTCAATTGATTTCCTTGAACTAAGATTTAAATTATCTAATATCTTTGATTTTATATTTGAATTATTATTAATTGATAGATATTGTGATGGATTATTATTATTGTTGTCAAGTAATTGTTTGTTATCGTTAATGATATTTGATGTTGTTTGTTGTTGTTGTTGTTGTTGTTGTTGTTGTTGTTGTTGTTGTTGTTGTTGTTTCTCTAATATTGTACTTGTAGTATTTACTGTTGTTGTTGTTGCTATTGATGATTCTGTAGGGAAAGGTAGTGTGGATATTGTTTTTTCTGTGGGTATGGTTGTTGGTGTTGTTGTATGAGTGGGTATTGTTGTTGATGTTGCTGCTGCTGTTGTTGGTGGTGGTGTATGTGTGGGTAACGATGTTGGTGTTGAATATGATGCTGTTGTTGGTGGTGGTTTATGAGTAGGTAAACTAAGTGATTTTGTATTACTTTTTGCAGGTTTTGAGATTTCCAACTTTATGGGAGGAATCTTGGGAAGAGCTTGGGCCACTGGTGGATTTGGACTTGAATCAGTGGCTGGCAATGTTGCAATAGTTCCATTGAGGGGTGGTGAAATTTGTTCTTGTTTTGTTTCTATCGGGCTTAGTTGTTTGGCTTGTTGTTGTTGAGGTGGTGATGGTTGTTGTGGTGTTGGTTTGGGTTGTGATTGTGATTGTGTTTGTGTTTGTGGTTGTTCAGGTTCTTGAGGTGCTGGTTTGGGTTGTGACTGTTGTGGTTGTACTTGTTGTGGCGGTTGTTGATTACCCTTGTTGTCTATATTTGATTTATTCTCTAAAGGTACGGCAACACTGGTTGTTGGTTTTGTTGGATTGGAAGTATTAGCACTAGTATAACTATTTGTCGGTCTGGGAGTCGTCGAACCACTTCCACCATTGGATTTATCAAGAGTAGGAGTGGTTGAGTCACTATTACCATTACTATTGCTACTACTGCTACTAATACTACTGTTACTATTACTACTACTTGTTATTCTTGGTGGAGTAGTTGATCCATTTCCACTAAAACTACTACTGTTGGCACTTGTTTCAAATTTAGATTTCTTTGTATTGTTGTTTAAAAGAGAATCAACGGCTTTTCTCTTTTTCTCTTCGATGACCTTCTGACAGTCTTTGAGCAACGTTGATATCTTTGGCTTGTAAAGCAATCGTTGATAAGCATCCTTTTGAAGAAACTTGAATCTTCGATTTGAATAGATATTGTATGAATACTTTATCGGATCGAGGGTAAACTGTCGCAACTCTCTCTTTTCATCGTTGAAAAAGAAATCCTTTACAAAATTTTGATGGTCTGCCAAAATGGAGAAGAGCGACTGATACTCGGGATGTGTATTCTTTTTCGTTCCGTCTGGCTTCAAATCCTGAATCATTCTCTTGAGGTTCTCGCGAATATTGGACAGCGTGTCAAAGCATATGTCTGACAGCTGCTTGAAAAACAAATCAAACTCTTTTCTATTATCAAAGTACACGTATACGCTCTCGGTACCTAGATCCAAATCCTTTCTGTTTTTCCAATCTTGATTGTCTATATAGGTTGTCAGCTTGTTGACCACGTCTCTAAAGTACTTGTCAAAGGTGTGTATGTTCTAGATAGTATAGTAATCGTAATAAATAATAAAATATATAATAGGTTGTATATACATTATTGTTTGTGTTATTGATTATTATATAAACATCATCATCATCATCATGTACACAGGAGGGTCCACATTGCACTACACGACACTACTCTGTGCTATGCTAGACTATACGATACTTACATAAAGGATTTCATCGGCACGAAAGCTCTGGGACTTGATGTTTGAATTGTCCATGAGGATGTCGTCCTCCAACGAGGGCTTCTGTATGATCGTGCTGTCAGACAGGGTGTCGGTGCCATTGGTTGACAACGACGACGAGAGTGATGTTATTGGTGACGACCCGTATGCTGGTGTGCTGTTTAACGACTTGAGCAACGAGTATGCCTGTAGCTTTGACTTTATCTGCTCGCGAAACGATACTGCAAACTGTAAATCATACACCACAAACACATAGTGATTTCTGTTGGTGAGAAACTTTTCTCTTTCCAAGGCAGCTCGCTCGTCAATGAGATCCAAGAGTGAGTTTGTGTATTTAATCTTTAACGTTGTCGCTTCGTTCTCGTCGAGGTTTGACTTTCCCGCTACCATTCTAAGTACACACGATCTCATAGAACTTCTAAACTCTTCTTTGAGCTCGGCAAAGAAATCGTCAAAATGTTTGGGATTGTCAAATTCAAATTGCACAACATTTGTATTTATGTATTTCTTCCACAGTCTACTAGTATACAGTTCATATTTCAGCCAATCGTCACGTGTCGTATAATTTGTGACCGAGTCGACAAAATCTTTTAAACTTTGTGATAGCATTATGATTATTCTACTCTACTATTATTTTATACACTATTACTACTGTTACTTTATCTGTGATCTCTCTATATCTGTTATATTGTTATATTATCTTTCGTTTGTATCTTATCTTATCTATATATATCCATTATCTGTTTACGAGATGGGTGAAAATAAGTGGGGTGAATTTAGAATTTTTATTTATTTTTTTTATTTTTTTTTTATATTTTATTTTTAATTTTTTTTCATATGAAATTGATTCATTGCTACCAATAGTAGTAATAGGAAGAGGATGGCTATTGAGATTGATTGATTAATGAGTTAAAGTAGTCTACACCTTTGTCACAGTCACCTAGTATAACAAGATCACGTGAACCTCTTGATTCGATGACGAGATCGTCGTTGGTGGGGGATTTGTCGATGTCTGATACAGATTTAAAGGGACCGGTGGGCTCTTTGTTGATCAGGATACGAGGGGTGTTGGGCAAGACGTCGTTGAGAAGGCCTGCAAAGGGATAGACAACAAGAGAGGATCCCATCACAATGAGTAGATCACATTCTCGCAAATCAGAGATGGAACGCTGGTGGAATTGATTGGATAGTCCTTCGCCAAAAAATATGACAGAGGGTCTGATAATGTCACGACAGGTTTGGACGTCGCAGTAGGGCTCAACATTTCTGCCGACCTCGGTCCAGACGTAGGAGGGTGTGTATTTTTTTTGACAGCCCATGCAGTACCAGTCGTCCCCAAGCGAGCCGTGTGCGTGGACAATGTGCTTGTCATCGACACCGGCTTTTTCTTGGAGTTGGTCGACGTTTTGGGTAAAATTTCGCAATAGGATGCCGCGGTCTTGGAACTGCTTGATAAAGTGATGAGAAGGTGTGGGTTTGATATGGCCTGTGACGACCGGGTAAAAGTATTTACGCATGCCGTCGTAAAAGACGTCGGGGGTATCGTAGATGGTCTGGGCAGAGAACGAAAACTGCTTGCTGGCGTCATAGAGGCCGTCTTGTGTGCGGTAGGGAGGAATGCCGGCGTTAGCACTGATACCAGCGCCTGTGAGAAAGATCACCTTTTTGTACTTATTCTCACGGATGCCTTGGGCGATGCTTGTGAGGCGCTCGAGGCCGGACTCTGAGGGGGTGGCAAGAGGCTTTCTCACGGGGATGACTCGAGGCTTGTCCTTGTCAAATGTGCTGAGGAACAAGGGGTGGTGTTTCTTGCACCAGGCCGACAACACATCAAACACCTTGGCTGGCTGCTTGGCGGCGTGGTGGAGAGGTGTCCAGCCGCTTTGGTTCTCGATGGTGGGGTCGGCGCCGCACTCCAAGAGATACTTCATGATCTCTGTGCCCTTTTCACCTACACATGCAATGATGTGCAAGGGCGTGGCTTTGCCGGCGTCCAACTCATTGACATTGGCGCCAGCATCAATCAACACCTTGATCACCTTCAAGTATCGGCCCGTGTCTTGGGCATTGACAATGTTGCACGCCAAATGCAAGGGCGTGGACTCGTCCTTGTCTTTGAGATTGGCCAGGTTTTCCCTCTGGCCACCAGCCTTTGCCAATATTGCTGAGACAGCGCTACAATTGCCCTTGATGCTGGCCTCGTGCAAAGGGCTGTTGCCGTACCTGTTGACGACCAAGTAGTCAGCGCCGCGCTCAATGAGCACGTCGACAGCCTCGCTGCAATCCACAATAGAGGCCACATGAAGGGCGGTGCTGCCGTCCTTTTTGAATGCGTTGATGTCAGCGCCGTGGTCCAACAACAGACCCAACAGCTCGACATCTCGCTTCAACACGACCAAATGGATGGGTGCGACACCATGTATATTAAACTGATTGATAATCTCTCGTGTCTGCTCATCCCCCTTATTCTTTGCGCTAAACTCCACCAACAGCACAGCGATATCCCTGTGAGCGTTTGAACATGCCAAATACAGACAACTCTCCATATTGTTGGAACAAATCGTTAAATGGACATCCAATTCCAATAACTTTCTGACAATATTTAAATTACCATTTGAGCATGCTATATGCAACACTGTATACCCTTTGTTATCTATATATAGGAGTAGGTGGGGGTGTGTGTGTTTTATAATTAATATCACTATTACTATAAATATTACAATCTACTATACATACTAGGAATATTGACATCAATAGAAGGGTTTTGTAATAATAAATCAATTACTTTTTCAGAATTTCTTGATACTGCTATATGAAGTGGTGTCCAATTATTCACATCTACTTGATGAATACTATTAGAGTCTTGATTTATATATTTAACTGCTTCTTCCTAGTAATGTTTATTATTGTTAATATCCGATAGAGGCTGAGGTGAATAGATAGAGATGACACATACATAGTCATCATAATAAGATGCAATCATTAATGGAGTCCATTTCAAGTTTTCTGGTTTAAATTCCTCTTGTGTACCATCACTATTTACAGTATTGTTGCTATTCTTATTAACACCACTATTGGTGGTGTTGTTACTTTTATTGTACTTATTAAAGAGTTTACAACTCAACACACCCAATGCTAATGTTCCGAGTGCAATTGCTATTTTTTCACCGAGAAGGTTATTGTTACTCGTAGTATTGTTATCCATTATTGTATGATAACTATTATTATTATTTGTTTTGTATAATTAACATGTTTAGCAAATTAAACCATTTTATACTCGTCCTCTTTTCGTTTATCCATTCAATAGTATGTGGTGTTTTTATGAAAACTATTCGAGGAAGCAAAATTTTCAAACCAAAATTTTCAAAAAAATATAAAATGCAGATGTTTTAAATTTGTTTGAATGAATATGAATTAATTTAACCCTATCCTTTTAAATTGATTTGTTTTAAAATGTAATTTATTGATTAAGAAATATTATAAACTAAAGTACAACGATGGAGAAATGGTTTAGTAGCAACCAGAGTGACAACCACCACCTAATAAATCAGTGACTAAATTGCTGGCAACGAC
>AJWJ01000249.1:0-32966 GCA_000277445.1 Polysphondylium violaceum
CCTTCCATCATATCAACCCTCAATCAATGCTCATGCATCATACACTTTTGGATTCATTTTGATTGGTACACCAGCTACTCCTGCAAATCTTGCCATCAAAGCAATAATCTATGAATAAACTTGTTTCCTTCAAATAGATAATCTAAAATAATTGTTGTTAAACAATGTTTATTATTTTAAATTAAGTTGTTCATTTCATGGGGCATTATTTACATTTTCAAACATTTGTTGTAAAATTTTATCAGTATTTTGATCCAAGAAATGAAAAGCGTTTAATATATTTTGACTATTATTATAAATTGGATTGCTGGTTAAATTATTTAAATTACCAAGACTTGTGCTCATTGGATCTCTTTGGGGAGGATTTCCACCAACACCACCATTGGCACCACCAGACATCATAGGCGAGACATTTGGAGGTGAGCTGATATTAAGATTACCCATAGAAGATGATAGATTATTGAAATTTACAGGACTACAAGAGAATGGTTGATATGCAGTTATTACTGATTGATTTGATGATGAAATACGTAATGGTGATGTGGGTGGGGTATAAAATTTACTATTGTTATTATTATTGGCTGGATTATTACCACCACCAACACTGTTACCATTTGAACTGGTTGAAATTGGAGAAGAAATTGGAGTGGAAATATGGGATGGTATATTTGTAACCAAACTTTTGAGGAAATCATGTAACACAGAGAGTGGCAAGAAACTACTATCAGAGTAATCTGGCATTAAATCTACAGAATTTGGATCTACATATGATTTTGGATGAATGTTTTGAGTGGCCAATGAGATAAGATGTTCAACGATAAACTTGGTATTTGTTGGATCAGATTGAAGGAATTCGATGACACTCTCTTGGTCACGAAGTTGGAGAATGATTTGGTTGATAAAATCACGTGTTGGTTGAGATAGTTTATCAAGATTGGGAAACTCTTTTTTAATGACCTGGACAAAGGATTTGGTTATTACAAAAATACCTTTTTGGAGGAATTGCAAGAATACTGGTCTTTGGAGACAATAAAAGCCAAGTGTGGTGAATTGAGTATAGAAATCCTTTGGGAACGGACAATAGAGTTCTTCAATGGCAGAGTAGAGTTTTTCCAATGCTTGGAATAAAGTCAAACGATTAGAGTGTCTCATATCTTTGATTGCAAATACATCGTTTATATTTGCACCTCCACAACAACAGATTTTAATGGTCTTGTAGAGGGTGTTTACCACGTTGATTTGAATGTGACGGAATGCAGTTGCCCATTCAACCAATTTATCTTTGGTCTCTCTTTGAGAGATTTGATTGAAAAATTCAGACACAGATATAACGTAGAGATTAATCTCTTTGAGTGGATCTTCTTCGTAGGTAGTGTTTTCAAAGAGATGTTGTTCGACTTGCATTTGGCCCTTGTGATTAGAGGTATTGATTTTACCACCAGAATTTGAAAGACCCTCTTTGGCACGGGCGCCAATTTGTATGTCGGCAAAATCATCGATACCGAAAAAGTTTCTCCAAAAGCCAGAAAATGTTGGACCATCTTTGTTGGTTATCTCTGATTTGGTCACTTCAAAGGTTTTGAGTCTTCTTCTATTCTCTTCCTTTCTCATAAACATTGTAGGAATGGTGGTGTTTATCAGCGAGACTTCCAAATCTTTTAAGCGTCTATTGTGTTGAGAAACATCGATACCATCTGGGTATGAAAGAGGGAGAGAATGTAAGAGGGCAGGATCAATATTGTTGGTTCTCAACACTGAATAGGTGCTACAGAGAATATATTCTTTAAAGAGATCAGTGGTAAATAGATTGGATTGAGATGCACGTGTAATTAAAGAGGTACCCAATTCTCTGTCGTCCAAATGGATGATTGCCAAATGAATGGCCTGGACATCTGTACCGGGCTCCATGATACCAGGTTCAAAGAGATTTCTAATTGATTCTCTGGTGAATTGGTAATGGTATAATATACCGTTGGCATAGTCAAATAGATACTGACCACTCTTTGCGCTTCCAGTGGTGTGATGATGTTCTTTTTCTTTACGGGGATCTGCACTAGAGAATGAAAATGGTATGATGCTTGTACTCAGTTTATCGGGCAATGGTTTAACACGAGCACTTAGAATACCGGCAGAGTCTTGGTTGTTGGCCAAATCGGTGAGACGCAATGACAAGTCTTTAAACAAAGTGATACCAATGCATGGCTCGTGGTCGAGGGCACAATCAATGTATTGGAAAAAGTAGCCTGGTATATAGATGATTAATAAACTACCAAAATGATCAAAAAGCACACGAGTGGAGCTAGATATGCCATCACCCATAGCATTCAAAGGTATAGAATACCTTATCTTTTGTTTCAAGTGTAATAAATAAATAGAGATACGAATAGAGTGTGCTTGTTGACTCTCTTCTTGGTGACAGAGGACCAAACCAAGAATGGGAAGCTTAATGATATGTATATTTTGAAACACAGGGTCCATGCCTGTCGAGTTGCCAGCACCCAATGGAATGGGTATGTTTGTTGATAATTTAAATGGATCGACGTTTAATTGCAATGGGATGGGATCGTATGATTGAACCTTTCCATTGGCAAGTGACCATATCTTTAGTATACTCTCTGAGGGTGGCAATGCTGATCCATTGTTTGCGCCATTTGCATTACCATTGACGCTTCCACTACTACTAGAGACAAAGGTAGATTTTTGTTTGGTTTGTAAAGAGTATAGTGTATAGTTTACAGAGTCATATTGATACCAAAAACATTTTCTAAAGATATTTGTTTTACTAGGTTTCTTATTTAATGGAACATATTGTTGTTGCGATTCATCTGTTTTCAATGTTACCTTTACTGTATAGCATTCGTCATTTTGAAACAAAAGTAATTGAACACTTGATTTTTCATGAAAACCTGGTAAGAAATGATAATATAATGGATAATGTGATGCATTTTCTAATACTGATGATGATTGTGTTCTTTTATCATATATATATGATGTATATACTATTTTATATAGATTAATATATTAAACTACTCTGTTTCTACTACAACTACATACATTCAATAGTTTTCTGAGCTTCTATAATTTTCTCTGGTGATTTAACTGTATATACAATAAAGGCTTTATCATTTGATATTGTTGCAGAAATAACATTACCATTCAAAACACACATATTATTAAAATCTTTTTTAGATATATCAAATGTATCTATATATGTCTTTAAAACTCCCTATTTATAGATAGAAATGTATTAGATAAATATACATAGTCTTTCATACGTTACTAAAAAAGGATATTTACATCAACTTTAGATGTTCTACCTAAAAGTAATATACCATTTCTTTCTCGACCTATAATTCTTAGATTTATAGATTGTATATAATCGATTTGTTGCTGTTGTTCTGTATTATTGTTACTATTACTACTAATACTGCTATTATTATTATTATTACTATTGTTATTATCTTGGTCACCATCATTTGAAAAATGTATTGGAGCAGATGATAAAGAACTACCCAACTTTATTTGTTGTTGTAAAACAACCATTTTAGATGGAGATCCATTGTTATTGTTGTTATTATTATTTAAATGAGAATAAATCGGTAAAGAGAATTGTTGTTGTTGCTGTTGTTGTTGTTGTTGAATTGGTATTTGATAAGTCTGTTGCGGTTGCTGTTGTTGTTGGTTATCCAATGAACATCTTTTCTTTATCAATGATTCAGGGGGAGGGAATTGATCACTGGGGATTCGAGGAATAACATCATGCTCTAAACTAAATATAGATCTAAACTTAAACATAATGTTTTGTATCTAAATATACAGATAAACAGAGTAATAAATGTTTGCAAAATTTTTAAAATTTTTTACAAACATTTTTTTTGTTTGAAATGGTTGTGAGAATCTTCCCACTCAGAGAGATCAAAACTCCCCCACCACACACTCACAGTCATATGCAGATGATTTTAAAATAATAATAATAGTGGTATGCGTTTTTATTAGAAATAAAGAAAGATTATTTTCGAGAGACTCTTATTTTTCTATGGAACTTTATAGCTTTTGTGTTACCTCCGTCTGCAAGATGCTTCAAGACGAAATAGATTACTACTAAAGAGACCATGATACCAAATACAGTGCATCCAACAACTATACCTGCAATTTGGGCACCTGAAAGACTCTTTGATTGAGATGAGCCTTTGGCACATTGAGATAAATGGTCAATGTTTGGTCTATTGTCTATTAACACAGAGAAATCAGGATCAAGACTCACAGATCTCGAGAAATAGGGGATTTGTATACCAACAGTGGTTATCAATTGCGCAGATGTAGTGTTTGAGGCTGTAGAGTTGAGAATCAGATTTTGTACCATCTGAGGCTTGGAATCTATGAGACCCAATTTAACAAATCTACTGTAGAGATAGTGATCGTTGACTTTGAGTTTAATGAACTCTGAATTGACAGACGATTCACCAGTCTCAATGGTAGAGCATGTGCCATTATCACTTTCCAATGAGAAATCGGCCTGCATCACAAGTTGGAGGAAATTGATAGAGTTTGTAAAGTCATAGGGCGATATATCGATTGTGTATTTTATAGAGTTTGGTGACATGAAAAACTCTTTGCCCGCAAAGATGACTTGGCTGGTTTGATTAAAGAGCTCTACTTGGACAGATACCGCGGTTGTCATTGACTTATGCACAAAACGTGAGCGATAGAGGTATTTTTCCGAAGAAGTGGTGGACAAGTTGAAAAAGGACCAATCATTGAATTTAAAATTATACAATAACTCACCATTGAGGCTCAATTCCTTGAGTTCAACAACCTTGACATGATAAGAAAACTTGTTGTTATTTGCACCGGCGCTTGGAGAGTTGGGATCAATTTCCGAACCTGTTCCTCCACCCAATATATTGGAACAATCTTCACCGGAATAGGGAGGATAGCATACACAACCAATAGACGCACTCATGCAATATCCTTTGGATGGATAGCCACATTGAGGCTCACCTTTACAATATGATTTAGACTCGTCAACCACTGCGGATGGAGTAACCAAGAGAGGATTAGATGAATATTGTCCTACAAAAAGTTGAACAAAAAAGCTCTTGTTGGTGGGCTTGATATCTAAGGATGCTGCAATACTGGATGATATTTGAGGATTTGATGCAGAGTTGTATCCTGCGCCATCAAGATAATCTATTTTTATCAATGATTCTGACCCAGATTTCAAGAATCTTTGACCATAGATATACAGCCTTCCACCTGTTGTATAAAGTGCCGAAAAAGACTCGAGCACAGGCAATATATTTAATTCAGAGCTAACAAAAGGATTGAACCCTGCATCTATGAGATCTTGTGCAGAGTAACCATTGATGTTCATAAAGTTATCATAGATACCATACACAGACACAATAAAGCCATCTTGATCACCAAAGTTATCGGGGATTCCAATAACAGATTGATAGGTTGCTTGAGTTCCTGTGATAGTCTGTAATATGGGTCGATTGGTAAATGTTGCCATTTTACTATCAGAGAAATAAAGTAATGGAATGTGTCTAGGAGAAATACCATTGGCATCCTGTGTGACCATTGTAAGGGTCAAAGTTTTTTGTGAAGTAGAGGGATCAAAGGTCAATGTAGATATTTCCAATTGCGTGAGAATGGGCGAATCCACATCTGGTGTAATTGTGCACACGACTGGTAAAACTAATGATGGTGAAGTGTATAGTTTGTATAGAGGATTAAGTGCAATACTTGAATTTTTAATTGAAGAGAAGTGACCAAGAGTATCATAGAGATCGAGTGATACAATAGTGTAGTCTTGAGATCTACAATTACCATTGATGGTGAATGTAAATTCAAATGTACTATAGTATGGATCCTTATTCAATGCATCAGAGGTAGTAAATGTAAATGAAATTCCAACGATAGAATCAAAAGTTGAACCAATAACCAATGAACCATGATCCAAACCATTGATTGGATCCTCGATTGAAAGTCGTAGGGTGACCTTGGCACTTTCACCGCTGTTGATTGTCAATGACGATGGAGAAAAACTAGCACTAGTCACGATTGGCGGCATTTCATCAAAAACATCTGAATAAACTTTTAGTATAGCTCTCTCACCAAACATTTGGTAGAGTGTACTGGGAGACAAGCTATAGGGTGGAATTGAAAGAGAGTAATCTATGGATCTTGGCGCCAATCTAGAGGGAATAAAGAATTCTTTTTTAAAGAGTTTCTTTTTATAATCCCATTCCATTAATAAATATTCACCTAATTGGGAAAATTGATTGAGGTTGTAGACAAAGTAGGGCTTCATATTTACATTTGCATTGGTAAAGTTGAGATACACTGTATTCATTACGCCATAAGAAGTGAGATTGATATTATTATATTCAAAATAAAACTCTGTGATCTCTTGAGGGTTGACATTGAATGATATGACTGGTGGAAACTTTTTTTCCAAACTATAATATACAGAGTTTTGATAATAGTTACTACTAAAGAATAGCCGGTTATTTGCCTTGTCTGAAAGAGTAGCTGTAAATGAACTTATCCTCACGGTTGCCTCAATTCTAGTTTGATAAACACCATCGAGAATATTTCCAGATACCAAGTGTGATGGCGATAAAACTCCATCATAATATGGCAAGAACATTTGAGCAAATCCTGATAAATCATCCTTGATATGAGCTGTAATAAGCACATAGTTATCTATGAGCGGTTCCATCTTAAAGTCTATTAGTTGAGGTGGTTGTGTGTCTGTTGGTGGTGATGACGACGATGATGGGATTGGACTTTTGATTGTTGGGAACGATATTTTTGATCTAAATAGCATGGGAGCGAATTCAAATGGAGAGAATGAAGAAAACATCATTGAATATGTGAAGTCATATTGTTTTTCTGTACCTTTACCCATCCCAACGGGTGCAATTATAAAAGTGTTGTTGACCTGATACGTAAGTTGTTCAACTGGGAAAATTCCTTTAGTATTTGTGGCCCAAACATGAATTAAATTTGATCTTGAATTCAATGGACTAATTTTTGAATATTTATTGTCGGCAGAAGGTAAACCAGCTATAGCTGGCGACCATTCAGTTGATGTATAAATTGGATCTCCTATATTAAATATACCAGTTGAAACATTGAAGCTTTGAACTTGACCAGCTACAGAAGCAGTACCCATGTAAGTATAAACACCATCTTTGGTACTTGTCACTAAAAAAGATGGCAATTCAATGAGACCATACATAAATCCTGGATATACTGGTCCTTTTGATTTAATAACTGATACTAATTGTAGATTTGAATCAATATTTGTCGTATCTTTTGGGTAAATGTCCATACTAACGACTGGGTTTGATGTACGAAATTCGTTCAAAATTGTGGGTATAACAAATGATTTTGTTTTACCCAATGGTTCTCGAATTGTAAAATGTTGATCCGTTGTATTTTGTGGTTGGGTTGGATCAAAAGAAAGAAAGAATGAATAATAGCCATCATAATTCTCATTTCCAAGCATTGCAAATGGGCCATACACATCCTGTAGAGTATATCCAGTTACTCTACTTTTGGAATTGAGAAATGGTTGAAATAATACTGTTGGATCATAGGAATAACCTACTAATTTTTGTATAAAAACAGTTGGTGGAAATCGTGGTTCTGTATGATTATCATTGGTTGTTAATATCTTAAATACAGATTTCAAACTATTCTTACTTACCATTACAATCATAAGTTCCAACGGGTAGAGTAAAATTATTATCAAGACCTCTGTTAAATAATATAGAAACTTGTAGTTGTTGACCCCCTTTATGTGAAATTGGTACATATTTCAGTAAAATATGAGTAGAGTTTCTAAATTCTATGGATGCAGGTTCCTGAGACACAAGAGGATAGCCATTTAAATCAATCAATGCATATGCATTTGCCGAACTTATACATTGAGGGGAAGCTGATTGTATAATGTAATCATTTTCTATCTCTCCTTTTATAAATATAGGATTACCTATTTTTCATCACACAAAATGTTAGCATAACTCATATTAATAATGTTTTTTCATTCTAAAAATTACCTGAAAAAGCTACCAATATTAAAGATAAACATATTAAAAGTAATAAAAACAATGAAGATTTCATTTACTATTACTTTACTTCATCACAAACAACACAATAAGCAAATATGACAAAACTTGTTTTTAAACACACTTTTAAGATGTCCGTTTCGAACCCTGGAGGGCCACCATTTTAAAAAATATAAAAATCAAAAAAATTAAAAAAAATAGATTTTTTCACGAACAGATAGATTTTTTGGGTGGGAATTTTTCATTTTCTCGTAAAGCTTTGGAAGAACACGCATTCATTCGTTATGAGTGGTATATATTTGGAATGGTTCTTTTTTATTTTTATTTTTTTTAAAAGGAGGAAGAGAGCATTTTGATTGAACTTTCACGCACGAGAAAGAGAATTTCTTGTAATTCAGATTTAGTAAACACATTGAACCATTTGAATCGTTCGTCGGCAATCTTGTTGCACAAACGAGAGCTCTTGGCCATTTGATCAGTGCCAATCAGGACGGTGTGGAGAGACTTGAACAGAGAGGGAATGCATCTCTTTCTGATTTCGTTGATTTCTATGCCATTCTCGTCGTCGTCGTCAAACTCGCCAACAGGATTCTCCATGGGACACAGCCAACCACTGCCCAACACAGTGTTGATGGCAGCGATGGCCTCTTGGCCGTGGATAATGTTGTTTTGGTTCCATTGGCCAAAGGCCTCTTCATAGTCTTTCTTTCGACGCTCGATATCGAGTTTTTGAGCATAGGTCTCTTTGCCAGACAACTTGAATGACAAGAGGTTCTCTTTGGGTTGATTGGCATAGTTTTGTAACCAGGTGTTCATACGGTTGTTGGCAGAGAGATAATTTTCCCAATCTTTAAATTCCTTGATAATGTTGTTGGTGTCTTGTTCGTCGAGAGGACTAGATTGCTTGGCAATGGCCACAATGTCTTTGGGAAGCGATTTGAGAAGATCTGACGAGGCATTGTATTTGTTGGACTTTATAAACTCTCTGATCAATAAATTACTCGAGAGAATGGCTTTAATTAAAAGTTGTTTATCAAAACATAACCATTTGATGGAATCAATCTTTGTCGAGTCCTCCAATGTGGTAGCAGAGGATGAAATGGCGTTGTTGTTATTGTTGCTTGATGACTCTGCAATAGAGGCAGACACTGAACCAGTGATGTTCTTTACGACAGATTGAGCAATTTCTTGAGTGTTCAAATTGAATTGTTCGGCAAGACCCAAACATTGTTGTCTGGTGGCTTGATCGGTGATGGTTTCGAGGAATTTTGAGTAGACGGTGATTCTAAGCTTTTCGCTGTTAAACAGCGAGGTGTAGAGGGCAACCAACTCGTGTTGTTGGGTGCCAATTAAATGCTTAACATACTCGTGGATGATGACGTTTTCTGAAGAGTTTTCGTCGTCAGCGCCAGTATCCAAACCATTTTCAATGTCGTCTTGATAGCATTGTCTCTTTCTGAAAAAGAGAATCAACATCACTGCAAAACGGGTAAATTCAATGGGTTGGTGAGTCTTTGAAATGAGTTGTGCGCATGTATCAAAGAGTGCACGATAATCGTCATTGATGATCATCTGTTGAATGATGTGGTATGGATTCTTTGATTGATTCTTTATGTCTTGTGGACTGGCGGTTTTCAAGAGATTGATAATGTCTCTAGGTGTATGGATCTGACTGAGATTCGAGGATGGAGCCAAATGCTCAATGTCCTCTTCGACAGAGAGTGCCGATCGGTAGGGTTTGAGTTCTTGGTAGATTCTCTCGTCAAAGAGCACCTTGAGGTAGCCCCACAAGTAGTCGTACCAGTTTTTAGACACTTGTAATATAGAGTTTAGATTTCCACTCATCACACCATAGACAGCTCTTTCATAGAGATCCTGTGACTTGTTGGACAAGTCCAAACAGTTTGATTTCCATAGATTAAAGTATGGATTACCAATATTGGTTTCATTGTCATAGTAGTTGAATCCAAGCAAGGTCTGTGCTCTCCAATACTGACCAACGGTAACACAAAACTCTATGGCACCCTCTTTATTGCCAGCTCTGAGGAATGCCCACAGGGTGGAAAGAAACTTTGCTTGATTCTTTTCATCCTCTTTATCAATCGATACATTTTGTCTCGATGAAGCATCTGCATCCAATTCTGTTACTAAATTACCTGTTGTTTTACCTGCTGTTGTCTTTTTATTCTTATTCTTTAAATCTTGTAAAGTGTGATCCCAATACACGGGATCGAGATTGAGTTCGATGTGAGATGCCATTTCTTCAAGCCATTGTATAATGATAGAGTTTTCTCTAATTTCAAAATTCTTTTTCATTAAATAATTAAATACCTCTGTTTGTGATGGTTGCATTTGCAATACAATTGATTCTTGTCTATCTTTTTCTTTTTCAATATCTCTATAAATATACAACTTGCTTAAAATATCCCATGTATCTTTTTCAAACTCATACAAATGCATGTTGTTTTCAATTTGTTTCTTATTTGGCAAATAATATGATTGTTCTAATTCATTCTTTAATGAATTAATTCTATTATTATTATTATTTTGATTATTAGTATAAAGATAAATATATGCACATAATAATAATAATGATAATAACAGTCCAACATACTTTGATTGTGATAATTTAAGAAAGTTTAATGCTAAATGAATTGGAATGTTTTCTTTGCTTTCATTTCCTGTTTGTAAATCTACAGATTCCAATGTATAATGATAAATAAAATCGTCTGTCTTGTTCTTTTCATTAAAGATGTTTTCATAATCAAATTCTACTTGTTGTGGTTGTGGTTGTGATTGTGGTTGTTGTTCTTGTTGTTGACTGTTATCGATATTATATTGCATTTGATTATCATTTGTATTATTAAATATATCACTATCCATCATATCATCAAATTGTCTACTACTATTCACTCTATTAATGCCTAATGGTTTATTATCATTCATCATCATGAGATCATCATCTTGATCATTTGGTAAAAAATCTATAAATAAAAGTTAGTACCTACAAACATACCTCTGATACTCATTCATTTACAATGTACTAATACTACTAACCTATATTATAATTACTATTGTTGTTATTATTAAACAAAGAAGTTGATTTTGGGAATATACTACTACTATTGTTATTGTTGTTGTTTACATTGTTGAATGAGGATGATAGATTATCATCTTCATCATTCCATTGAAACAATCTATTTGACATGACTGATGTCTATGTATATATCTAGATCTCCTTCAAACCTAGTCGTTGTGGTGATTGGTAAAACTGACCGAAATGAGATCTTCAAAAAAAATGAAAATAAAAAAAAAAAATATGCAAAAACTCTAACTAAATTTTGGCGCATGGCCTCTTATTTATTTGTTGTTTTTTTCACAATAGCTTGTACATATAACTAGTGGGTTTCAATGAACGATCAACACTTGATATCGAAAAGTTTGGTATAACACCACATAGTTTGTACCCTATAGATTGATAGAGTAATTCGGCGCCTTCGCCTGTATTTGTGTCTAAAACAAGTAAAGTTTTCTTGTATTCTTTTGCAACCTGTTCTGCTATTTCCAACAATTGCTTGGCAATACCCATTCTCCGATAAAGAGGACTAACCATGAGTTTCACGATCTCACCTCTATGCACACCATTATCGGGCATATCAAGTATCAATTGAACTGTACCAACAATATTACCACTACTACTACTTTTGCTGATATCTCTAGCAACAAAAAGTATTCTACTCTTACTTTGAAATTGATTGACGAGGCCATCCCAAAACACACGTGCCTTCTCTACACTAAATGGAGTCAGAAATCCAATAGATGCACCATCAACTACACAATCATACAATAGTGAGGAAAGATTGGATAGATCCAATTGACTTGGTATTCCTTCAAATCTCTCAATCTTAAAACTATTATTCATTTTACAATATCTTGATTCGTGTGCGAGTTTTACTTCTTTTTTTTTTTTTTTTTTATTTCTATTTTTTTCTCAAATCATTTTGACCCAACTTGCTTTAACGTCTTGAGATAACGAGTTTGCAAAATTCATCTCGTGAGATCGCCCAGATGGATGTCTTGAGACGATCTGCAAATATTTCTCTCTCGAGATCTGACTCGGTCAGATTAAATTACATAAGCCATCGATAACTTTTGTAAACAACAAAATAACACAAACCAAGACTATTAGTTTGAATAGATGTAATAAAAATGTTTATTCTGAATCATCATCTTGGTAATTATCTTTATAATCATCATCTTGGTAATCATCATCTCGGTAATTTTCTTGATAATCTTCTTCCTGGGAATCTTCCTCATAATTACTACGATAATCGTTATCATTTTCGACCATTAATTCTTTAACTTCTTGTTCATCTTGATATTGTTTATCTTGTTCATCTTCTTTTTCTTGCTCAATGACTTTATCTTTGATTAAAATAGTAGATTTAATAGGTTTTCTACAATAAAAACAAAAATCATTGGATAGCAAATGAAGAGTGATGCAATGATGACATGATTGATGCTTGCATGGTATGAATTCAGTATCGATGGGATAAGAATAACAAATGGAACAAAGATCAACACCACCACCAAGACTCTCTAAACTTGCGGTAGACATTGAGGGCGGGAGGTTGCTGGCGACGCTATTGAAAAACTCTAAAAGTGGTTGTTTGATCGACACATTGTGGAAATGTCTTGTCGGTCTCTCTTTTTCAGTATCATTCTCTGTTTGCACATTTCTGACGCTCTGTCTAATCGCCGAACCATTGACAAGTTCGCTCTCTTCAAAGTCAAACTCACTGACCAATGAGACACGTATACCACTATCTCCGTCATCGTCGTCGTCATCATCGTCGTCAGAGCCACTCGATGAATCCTTGTCTTTGTCATAGGTGTTTACGGTGGGGTTATATTTGGCCAACAAATTGACAATCACCTGTAAATTGAGTCTACTAAATTGTCTCTTAAACAACTGATCATAGTATGGATCTTTGCTCTCATACAGCGACAAATAATATATACTAGGCAACAACTTGTAAAACAATTGCACAAAAAATTGTTTTTCTTTCTCTCGCTCGCTCTTCTCCTCGTCAGTGCCAGTGTGGGGGTCATCACTGAGCGACACCTTTTCAAATATATAGAGATAAAATTGTCCTGCAATAATAAGGAATGTTTCATTTTCCAATATCAAATGTGGCATTGTTTTGACCAAATATGTAAGTAGCTGTAGGTAACAAATATTTAATGATGGAATTAGTATTAATCGTTAATTTCCAGCAGTGTCAAACACCAATACACTTACATTAATTCTTGAATTTACAAATTCCAATTTTCTAGACTCTGTAATTTGTGAAAAAAGTGATTTAAGGAACTTTAAGAGATGCAAGGGTTTTGATGTGAATATTGATTCTAAAATATTTAAAAAGGATGGTAAAGATGCCTGCAATAATAATATTGTTGTTAGAATATGATAGTCACAAGATGATACTGTTTGGGTACATACATCAAATAAAGATATCAAAGTACGAATATCAACATTACTAAGATGAATAAATAAATTATTAATCAAAGTTAAAAATGTTGGTAAAGTATGAACAAAAGGTAAAAGGTATTTGCTAGACATCAAAGACAATACAGATTTTGAACATTTTGTTGCAATTTCTATTATTAAATAATATTAAAGGATTAATACATAATAATAGCATCAATTTATAAAATAAATACATACTTTTTTCAGTAATACAATTATTTAATTCAAACAACATATTTAAAAAGTCTGTAGTAATATTATAAAAATTTGGAGAGAATAATAACTTTTCATCAGTTTTTGCTAAATGTTGAAATATATCTACACAATTACTGAGATGATAATCATGTATAAAATCAATGTGTGAAGGATATTCTTTGATACATCTTTGAATTAATTTGACTTGGAACAATAGAAAGCTTTCAAGATAATCAAATGTTAAAAAGCCTTCTCTAAGTTCCTCTCTATAAAAGAATATATTACTAATTTCCAAATATAATTTCTTTAAAAACTCTTGATTCTAGAAAGTGGTATAGACAAACAATATTATTAGATTTTGGTTTCTATCGATCAATATTGACGACTATCAATACTTACATCACCTCTTGAAATTGTTTCAACTAAATGTGGAGATAAAACGTCCATACTTATTTTAGAGAGTTGTTTTGAAAAACTAATATTTAAAAGAATAGAAGAGAGGCCAAATAAGATTTCATTCAAGTTTTGATCGAGATCTTGATCCAAAGTTGATGGGATTCTAGATTGATCAGAGGTTAAATGGGAAAACAAACCGCCAAGACGTTCATATTCAGATTCATTCCATTTTGAATCAAACAATAGATTATCAATTGGGAATTGATCAAGTGTTGTTTTTGATTTCATCCATGGTTCAATGTGATCGGCTATAATGGTGAAAATATATAAAAGAAATGGAAAACAGTATTCCTCTGCCTTTTTTCCGGCAAGATATTTCTTTGAAAAGTTTAATTCATTGGCAATGATGTTTCTTATCCAATCAAATAAGAGTGTTTCGTTGTTGTCTGTGTATTGTTGAATGAGGAATTCAAATATATCTTTGTTTACTCTATCTTTTTCATAGTTGTATCTGTCTCTATCGATCTTTAACTCTAACAATATAGGCTTCCTTGAGAATTCAACTCTATTCATGAGAAACGATAAAATACCCTCTGTTTGACCCTTGAAGAATATTTGATCTAAAATTCCAAACTTGTATGGATGTGAATAAAATATATGTGCTATTCTTGGTACTTTTAACAATTGTTGGAATAAAAGTATAGGTTTTAGATCAAGTGTATGACTTGGTCTACATTTAAGTGAGATTGCATTAAATATTTTATGAATTAATGTTGTATATATTTCACTCTATATAAATTTATTATTATTATTAATATGAGTTTCTTTAAATATAAATATAGATATTAATACTTACAGTATATGATTTAAAAAGAAGATCAACAAATAGCTTTGTATACTTTTCATTGTCTAAAAGATATGTACATAATTTTGAAATTAAAATATCTTCAATATTATAATCAATTAAAGATTGATTCAACATTTCCATAAATACTGGCTGTACGTCACTTAATACTTGTTTTAAATAATCATCATTTGATGTTGCTGTGGTGGTTGTATATTTAACAGGGTGAATATTATTCTTATTATTACTATTATTTTCATATCTCTCTTGAAGTTCTAATGAAGGTAATAGTTCTTTAAATAACAAATCAGTCAAAACATCACATCTACGATGTAACAATATAGGTGGATTCAATATGGTGTTTGTATTTTTAATTTTATAATATGAACAAGATTGACCAACGTTCATGAAAAAACTTGCTTTTGAACTAACAATGGGTACATAATATAATCTAGTACCTGGTGCTGGTTGTGTTGTAAATGTCATCTTTTGTTTTTGTACTCTATTTCCATTGATATAGAATGATATAGTTTGTGATGCTGCATTTAATTTACAATTGTATGCTATATCTCCTCCTTTAACCAATTGTTGTTTAACAAATTTACCAATAATACTTGGGTTACTTTTATGATTCTATATTTATGTGCGTGCATATATTAATATAAATGTACTATCTATTTGTTCAACAACACAACAAATACATACAGGATATTTAGCAGCTATAACAAAACCATACATAATGATACCATTTTTAGAGGGTACAACTTCATATGAATATTTATCTTTATCACTCAATGAGAAATACCAAGAAGTAGAATCATCTTCAATAAATTGTGGATAATGATGAAGACAAGAGTAGATTTGTTTGTTGGCTTCAATGTAATCCAATTCTGAACCCAAGGGATAGAAATCTGAAAAATAAGATTTAAAACTATGGTCTCTCTGTTGTTTAATGGTGAGATCAAATTCACTATGACCACTATTGCTCTCAGATGCATAGAGGGAAGGATAGTAATCATCTTCAAGAGGTTGATTCACTGCCTTGGCTGCCTTTACATGTTCATCATAGTTGGTTGCCGATTGAGATGTGGGTGTTGATTTGAATTTCAATGATAAATATGATAATATAGATTGATTTGATATTGCATTATTACTATTCTTTTTATATCTAGATGCTATTTCAATTAAAGGAAAGAACATTATTATTCTTTTATCTTTTGTTGCTGTACTATTATTATTAATACTACTACTTTTATATATACATATACTATTAATATCTATCTCTCGAGACGACTATTGTATTTCTGTGAAGTATACATAAAATTAAAAAAAAAGAATCAAAAATATATTAAAAAAAAAAAAAAAAAAGTAGTGTGCCCACATTTTTATTTTAAAAAAACACTTTTTTCAAAAAATGAAAAATAAAAAAATTGAAATCATACTTATGTGTTGATATTTATTTTTATTTATATGTAAAACAGACAGGGTAGGATTGATTTTAAAGAATGGATTGATGGAGTAGACGAGCACGAGATTGAGTTTAATTAATGTCACTTTTAGCAAAATCATTATTATTGTCATCATCAGAACTCAAAGACTTCGACAGAAGACTCATATGCATTAGTAACACTGTTTGAGGAGAAAAATAATTTCCGATGACTTCAATTTAGGTTGGTGAAGTAGGAATATTAAAACCACAAGGTTTCGTTTTAGACAACCTTTTACCATGATTTAATAACAATTCATTTCATCAACTCTTTATTATTTATTTTTTTAATTTTTATGGCTATATTCGAAATGAAGGAATCAAATTTTTTCATGAAATTGCTAAATAAATTAAATTTTTTATGAATATAAAAAAAAAAAATAAATGATACCTATAGAAATGTATCAAATTAAACGACTCATTGTTAATTATTTATTTTTTATAAATTCTTTTTTTTTTGTTAATATGATAACCATAAATTGTTTACCTTTTTTTTTCACTTTCACAATCCATATGAGTGGACAAAATCATCATAAATTACATATCCTATAAGAATCACATCCAATTTAAATAGATATAATGAATTAATAGAACAATTAAGTCAATTCACTCATATGTCACTTTAAAATATAAATAAACAATGTAATTGCAGTGTAAATTTTTAAAAAAAATTAAAGAAAAGATGAGTTTTTTTTTATAAAATCTACCAGATATTTTTGAAATAAATCAAAAAAAACTTAATAAATAATTTTCAAAAAGTTTTATTTTTAACAATGGCTAAATTTGATGAAATACCCATCATTAGTGGTTTTTCTAAACCACCTCGCCAAATAAACTTGAATAGAAAATGCCTTAAAGATATTAAAATGGATAGAGTTGGTTGTTCTTATAGAATGTATGTGAAAAATTAAAATAATTAATTCAACTATAATGCTAACTCACTTCAAAAAAAGAGAAAAACAGGAGGGAGGGGGTGAAAATTTAAAGAAATTATTATCTCTTAGACTCAAAAAAGTTTGTGCACATTGTTTAGATGGAGAATTACCCTATGTTTTTATTACCAATACGAGTAATAGTTCAGGTTTTAACCATCACCAAAAAGGGCACGTAACACCAAGAACTACCGCAACCGCAACCACATCCTCAACCACGACAACTACCACGACCACTACCACAACTACAACGACAACTACAACTCCAACAGAACACATCACTCCTCAAAAATGTAATACCAAAAGCAATCCAAACACTCCATTATCTATGAAAAATTCAAAAACCCAGATTATCGAAGGATCTACAAGCACAGTAATGAGCGCAGCCAGTAAAGAAGCTTTGGTAAAAAGGGCCATAGAAAAGGTTCCTTTTTTAAAAAAAAAAGATTTCGAAAAAATCAATTTTATTCCTATAAATGGATCCGAAGATAATTTTATTGAGTTGTTGGGAAGGATACAATACCGTTATTCTATTTCCGGATGCTGGGTTTACTCTGGAAAAGAAGGTTTATATAGAGAAATATTCCAGTATGTTCACCCTGCACAACTCGATGGATTGTTTGTTAGACACATTATTTTGTGTGAAATATCCCGTGATATTTCCAGTGCGCACATTAGTTGTTGTAACCCGGGTCATTTGATGACTGGAAATCACCGAGACAATTCTAATGATACTCACATGAGGGCACAATTAGAATCAAATGATATTTACAAACATCTAGTTCGTGAATTTAGAAGTAATGTATTGGCTTTATATGAAAAGTTGTACAAAGATGATCTCAAGGATGTGAATCTTGAAGCTGTCAAATCAGATGCTAGAAAACATCTTGAATGTAGTGATAACCATGTTAACGTTAGTGTGGGTCTTAATGTTGGTGGTGATGAAAGTGACCATGGCAATGTTGGAGGTAATGGCAATGTAGAAAACCATATAGCAGATGGAATGTTTCAAACTCAGGCATTTTATCATCCAGATATAGATTATGATTACGATCACGATATTGATAGTGGTGAAGTTGTTAGCAACTTATTTAGTAAACTTGAAATATACGAAAAAAATAATCAACGAAACAGATGATGAAGCACATAAGGAAGAATGGTTTGGCCAATATTCAGAATCTGGGGAACTTGACAACAGCACGTTTGAAGAACTAAAAGAAGCGTATGAAACTCTGGGACTTGATTACATCCTACAAAGTTTTTTGTTTGTGGGTGGTTTTCTATTAAATAATTCAAACAGGATGGATAATGAAAATTATTAATTTGCACTTAAAAGGCACTGTTACCCATTAACACTTTTGTTTTATTTTAAAAATAAATAAATATAAAACTTGATATTGAAATTATTAATTTTAAAATAAAACTTCATCATTTTAAAAACTCTGTTATTATTCCTTAAATGGATTTTTAAATTACAATTCTCATAATATTTACAACTGGTTGATTTAATACTTTTCTAATTGGACCAAAAGCGGAAAAGAAAGAGAATACAAGAGAACAGATGAAAATGACAATCAACAATACCCAAGGGAATTCAAATGGAATAGGGAGTTGAGTGAAAAGGACTCTTTGTAAAATCATTGTCCATCCAACGACGGTGCCAATAAAGACGCCCAACAGAGAGGAACTGAGCACGAGAATAAATGACTCGTAGATGTAGATTCTGACCATCCAGTTTTTGGGAATACCCACAGCTCTGAGAATACCAATCTCTTTGGTTTGTTCATAGATGTTGGTAAACATGGACGACATGAGACTAAAGAACGATATTATCATGGCCACCACGGTGGTAAAGCTGAAAAAGTATTGAATGATGGTCGATGCGGTCTTGTTGGGTGCAATTTTATCGTAATAGTCGGCAATCCTGTATGATTGGGGGAGGTTGCTGTTGAGGAACAACACTAGTTTGCTTTTGATGGTTTCAATGTCTTTTTCATTGTTGGTGTTGAGTTGGAGAATCACAGATTTGAATGGAATCTCACGCACAGATGTGATGGTGTCTTGCGAGTAGGCCATAAAGGATGTGTAGGACACAAGAGAGTCTTGGCCGAGCACAGAAGGGAATTTGGAGAATGTAAATGTGGGTGCAGAGTCGACCAACGCCATGGGAGTGACCACGTGTCTGGTTTGGTTGACTCCAGTGGGCAATTGGACTTTGAGTTGAAGCAACACTGGCTGATCAAGATTGGCGCCAATGGTGTTGCTGTACAACGAGCCCACCACAACCTTTTGGGCATTCTCGTTAGAGTAGATGTATTCAGACAAATCGTCAACGGTATAGTATTGGTAGTCGGCAGTGTTGTTGGGTGTGATTTTGGCAATGTTGAGGAATCCTTGGAGGGTGGTGGAGAAAAAGTTGGGTGACACAGAGTAGAGGTGGGTGCTGTCTGTGTAGATGTGGCCCAAGTTGGTGATTCGGGAATCTTGATAAGAGCCGGCAATGTTTGAGAATGACGAAGACACCCAAGAAAAGTCTGTGATCTCGGGTTGATAGCTGCTGAGAAACTGTTCAATGATTGCTGCTGAGTCTGGCGAAAAGTTTTGGGTCTCGGAATTGATACGCAAGTAGGATCCGTAAGATTGCTGTACTTGATAATTCATGGATGCCTGTTGCATAGAGTAGGACACATTTACAAAGATAATAAAGCCCAAAGACACGGCATACATGATGGCAGTCTTTCTATTTCTCAACTTGTGAGCCACCAAATTTTTGAGCACAATGGATTTGATGGCCTTTTTTTCCCAGAGCAAAAATGTGTAGACTAGAGCTCTTTCAATCAATTGTTCAAGATTGAGTGCAAGACTGACCAAGCCCAACAACATGGCAATCAAGAGTAAAAAGAACATATTCAACAACAATGATAAATTAAACGACAACAAAGACAATGGGAATACATAGTAGATGCCAAAGCCAAACATTGTGAGCAATAAACCAATGATGGCAACGTTAGAGGAAAAACTATTGTCCTCTGATCTTTCAATGGAAATTTGCACAGCACTGGTTTTAGAGTGTTTGATATCCAACGAATCTTGTAAATTCTTACCAAGTGCATTTCTAATTGGGAAAATGGCAGATGCTACAGGAATGATCATACCGAGTAGGGTTGATAAAATGACAGCTTCTCCAGTCAATTTGGTTGGAATTGGAACACCAGTGATAGACTTGAACCAAACAGATACAATTACACCAAATATTTGAGCCATTATAAGACCCAACACCCATGATGGTAAACTATATGAAAAAGCTTTAAACAACATCAGCTGTATAATACCAGACCTTGTCGTACCAATCATTCTCATAACACCCATTTCAAAGGTTCTTGTTTCGACATCAATCATCAACAATGAATAAATCAATAGAATTGAAAGGAATAAAAGAATGAAAATAATGACATTTAAAATCAAACCAAGAAACAATGCTACATATCTATTCTTTGACAATTCATCCATAATTGGAAGTGATGTATCCAATTGATTAAATCCAATTTTGTATAAAATATTTGATGAAAATAAATTTAATTTCTCCAAAACGTGATCTTGATTTGAATCAATATAAGGTTCTAAACGTGATGGTGGGAAATTAATAATCATTATTTGTGAATAATCATATAAATTTGTATTTTTAATATATCTAATAATTAATAGTAATTGGTAGTATTAGTAAATATATCTTTTTGTTTTTCAAATTAAATAATTAAAGTAATTACTCTTTTGTATTGATTGATAAAGTTGGATCAAGTTGAGATGATATAAATGGAATAAAAGTTGAATAATCAATTATGATTGCATGATCTTCACTTGATGGGAATTTACCTTCACCTTTTGTAAATGTATCAGCTACTTTGGCAGTGATATATACAAATGGAAGGGTATTGTCACCTGGTTCTGAATTTGTCCAAACAGAGGATAAAAACTCTGTGGTACCAATACGAATAAAAACAGTATCACCTTTGGCAACATTTTCTTTTTTAGCCAAACTAGATTGAATATATACAGTGCCTTGAGGTGGTGCTGGTAGATTCCAATCTCTGCCCAAACCCATTCTCTTTTCTCGTTGAGTGTCAATTACATAGAGCGTTGATTTTGATGTATATGCATCACTACAAACTCTTTCAAAACAATATGGCTCGCATTTGGTGTCACCAGTGGTGTTGTGGTATTTCCATAGATTGTTGGTTGGGTCTGTGTCTCCGAAGGGACAATAGCGAGAGGAAATTAAATAGCTGGAGCCCACTATTCTGGGGGAATGGTAACTGTAGGCCTCGAGATTCTTGAGGTCTGATTGAGAGGTAGTGGCATTGAAATTCTCTGCCAATAGATTGGATGTCATTGTGTAGTTTAGTTGGTTGCTCAATGTCCAGACACCAGGTTTAATAATAATATCCATTTCACCGACACTAGATTCTGACAGACTGAGAAACACAACCGGTGTATTGGTGATGATTGACACGCAGAGGGCAACAATAAACACCACCAAAAAGCATGCTGAAAAGCCCAATAGATAAGACAACTTGTTTCTAAGATTGACACGCAGGGTATGAATGAAATAGTGTTTCCAGTGATAGAGTAGTTTTCTAAACCAGAGATTGAAACGAACTTTAAGTGGTGCAGATTTTGATCCGAGTTTTTGGTATTGGTACTTTGATTTTCCTCCATAATATAAATTATAATTATCAATGTCCTCATCGGCATTGATTGCTTCCATTCCAGTACTACCACGCTGTCTACTCTTGAGTAGACTAGTTGTACCTCCACCACTGCTACTACTACTTGTACTCGTCGAGTCATCTATATCTTTTCCATTGATTTGTCTTTGTTGCGGTGGTTGTTGCTGATCATTTATATCTTCAAACTCATCGCTATCATTGATGGCTGTATTAATTGACTGATATTTTGTCTTTTTCATATCTGACTATATATATATATATAATTGAATATATATCTTTTTGAGAAAAAAGATATTTGGCCTGTTATATCTATGTTATATCTATCACACACAATAGGAATTTGCAAAAAAAAAAACAAAAAATAGATTTCTAAAAACTAATTATTATGATATTTTTTTAGATATATCTAATGCGTGAGTTGTGTGTTGTTCTGGCTGATATCTTGAGTTCTCTCTCGCTAGAATGAGAATGGTGTAGTGATTTAATAAATATATACAAATAATTAAATTAAAATTACTCGCTATAGCAATAAAGGGTAGTGCGTGATTGAATAATTATATATATTATATATTAATTATAGCGAAATTGATACTACAAATTGATTCACACAAACACACACACATAAAAACACCACTCACTGAAAAAAACAACACAAGATGAGATGTATAACAATATGCAATATCCTTGGATGTGTGTTTTTTTTTTTATAAATTAAAAAAAAAAATAAAATAAGTCAGATTTTTTTTTTTATTTTCTTGATTTTTTGTACAAAGAGGGTTTTCGAAATACTTTTCTTGCGCCATAATTACTGACATTGTTTTTGTGTAAAGTCAGTCTTTAAACATAAATATAACCTTTATCTTGTTGGGTTCGTGTCTAATAAACTCGATTGATAATGATCGGCTCCACACATGGAAACCTTAAATACACAACTACGTAGTCATGCAACCACCTTCACTTGATGCTCATCATATTTGCGTGTGTGTTAGTAAAAAAAATATCATATGAACAAAAAAAAAAAAATAATCACAAAAAAAAACAAAAATTAAATAGATCTTTGGTATATTGGAGGGTGTTAAAAAACACCATTTTAATATATCTACATTGAAATGCAGATTTCTTGAAATTAAAATCAAAATTATTACCCTATATAATAATGTTAGTACTATCTATCTAAAAGTATACCTACTCAGTTGAAGCTAGAAATAATGAATGGCATTGTAGTGTGTGAGTGAGTTAATATTGGTGAGAAAGAGATGATGTGTTGAATAACACAGCTAATTTAGATCTAAATCCCTATACACAATCACGCGCATCAATCACAAAGAAAACCCGATGTTACATTTGGAAATGACTCTTTTTCAGAGAGATATTCATCAATCCAGAGTGCAGTTAAACAAAATACCCAATGTGAGACTCCAAAACTTGACATATCTAGAATTCAATTACAGCTGCGCCTATCAGTTATCTCGACAAACTCTTCTAGCAAACTACTACGATTGTAAAGAGAATGTCTTCAAAAAGTAACGAGTTTAAACTTTTACCGACAACTGGCAACTATAACATCTAGTATGGATTTACAAGGAGACATACAAATGACGATTTTAAAGCAATCACGCTACAGGACAACTATCACCACGTGTGTGTATAAAGATTTAATGTAGACACATGTGTGAAAGAGACAGACACAGCAGATACATACCTGCGCACATATCATCACATGCTATTCAATACAATTACCACTGGGAAAAAGACTTGAATGATTAAATCACCATTATACACAACGACACGTAGAATGAAAAACACCTTGATTCAAACATTAAGACACCTCTTGGGGATATGGAATTCCAAAACGACAACAAATCCGAAATCAAACGCTTAACGAATGAGGGAGTTCATGTTTCTCAACATAGAGTTGTCAGAGGTTTCTTTAACTTTTCTGGATTGAGATGGAACTTTGTTTTCCTTTTCAAAAATTCTCCAGAATCTAAGGGTTTCATCACCAGAGGCAGAGACGACGGTTTCACCATCTGGGGAGATAGCAGTGTGGAGAGCTCTCGAGGTGTGACCATTGAGTTCGGCAACCTTGGCCATGGATGGATATTTCCAAACACAGAGTTGGTTTTGAGAGTAACCGTGGCTGGAAACCAATTCCTTGTAGGTGGTGGACCATTGGATGGAGCAGACTTGAGACATGGTGTCAATAGAGTTTAAGCAGGCACCAGTTTGAGTGTTCCAGAAACGGATGGTACGATCGGCAGCACCACCACCAGTGGCAAGAAGGGATGGTTGGAATGGGCACCAGGCGAGGGCACGGACAGCAGCAGTGTGTTCAACAAAGGTGTGGACTGGGGTTTCAAAGTTTTCGGCATTGACGTCCCAAATGTTGACAATGTTGTCGTTACCACCGGAGGCGAGTTGTTGACCATCAAGACTCCATTTAAGACCACAGATTTCTTGAGTGTGACCAGAGAGAGTGGAAACGTGGTGGTTTTGAACACGGACGTCGTGGTTAAAGATGTTGGTATCGGCGGAACCAGAAGAGAGGATATAATCGTTCCAGGCGAGGGCACCGACACGACCATTGTGACCTTTGAGTTCACGAACTTTTTTGGTGTGTTCAACGTCCCATAATTGGACGACACAGCTGTTGGTACCGACGGCAAGGTAGTTTCCGTCTTTGGTCCATTGAAGAGAGGTGATATAGTCGCTTTGTTGTTCGACTTGGAATAATCTTTGGATTTCAGAGGTGGTAGCATTCCAGAGATAAACAGTTTGGCCTAATGGAATGGCAATGACGTTTTGGGAGCTCCAGTCCAAGAGGTTGAGGTAGTAGTCATCAACAATGTCTGGGGCGTCGAGGATACGTTCTGGGGTTTGTGGGATTTGACGAAAAGCCTTCTTTAATTGAGCAGCAGCAGATGGTTCAGCAACTTTATTTTGAGAATATAATACACGGAGGCTGGAAGCAGCAGAGTTGGAAGCAACTGGGGCTTTGGATTGGTAAGAGAGGACTTTGGATTCTAAATCGGCACTTTCAAATAAAGAGTTGGCAAGGGTGTCCTTGTAGTAGTCGTTGACGAGTGACTCGACATTTGGGTTGGCGTTTTCTTTGGTGAGATTAAAGTGAGAGATGTCAATATTTTTAGTGGTTGGAATAAAACGGTCACCAGCAGCTTGTCTGGTTTTTCTTTGCCATCTAGCTTCAACGTTTTCGAGTGGGGTATTAAGACACAATAATTGTTCTAATTCGGCAGATTCGTAGTTTGTGTACATTTTAGAATATATAGTAGTAACGAGGTATATGGGGGGGGTATTAAAATAACGAGCAGTTATGAATGTTTTGCTTGATCAATTTCTCAATTTATACTTTTTGAAAATGTGCGCACAAAAATGCTCAAAAAATAAAAAAAATGAAAATTTTCAAAAAAAGTGAAATTAACGGATAAATTTTTTGAATTTTAAATCTTTGTATAACTGTTGATTTGTATTTTTTCGAAAAGTTATTGTTGAAAAAAAAAAAAAAAAGACCATGGCTTTAGGTTTTCTGGTTGAGAAAGAAAGATTATTTTTAATAATTTTGATCATGATCGATTGATATTTTCACAAATTGATAGTGTGTCCAAAGATTGTGTTGTGTGTAAAAGAATGAAAAAAACAAAGAAATTGTTGAGAGTTTAAAAAAAAGAATATTTTTTTAATTTATTTGTTTAGATTTATCATTATTATGCTTTTACTCTTATATATGATAGATTTGAATCGGTGAAATTATAGTTGTTGGTTTGGTTGAGAGAGCTTTGAAAACAATATATTATTTATATTATATTATTTTACTGAGGTGATAGATGATGGTGATGATGTTGTTATTGTTGAGTGATCAACAGGATTCGGATATAGTTGGTTAATGGATGTGTGTGGCGTTATATTTGATTGTTATTATTACTATGAGAGTTGATTTAAAATAAAGATTATGTAGAATAGGAAATCTTATTTGAATCGATTCTTAAAATCTTTTTCATAACTTCATAAACACAAAAACTAATACTAATGGCGGGTATGACCTTTAAGTAACATGGAATCATACCATTATATAAACCTCTAACACCTTCATCTCTAATAATCTTTCTAAATGCATCAAAAGTGCCATTATAATAGGCCTCTTTACCACCAATACCTTGTACTTGAAGTCTTCTACGAATTAAATCAATTGGATAGGTCAGAGTTTGTGCTGTTGCTCCTGAAATTGCACCAAAAGCTAAACTTTGAAACACAGTAGGTGAATGTTTCTCTTGAATAAAATACTTTTTCAAATTCTCATATGTAGTGAAATTAATTGCTACATAAGGAGCTACACCCTATATTGTTGTTGTTGTGGATATCTATGTTAATATAATATATAACACCATTACACCAATTAAATTAATACATACTAAAGCAGATGCAAATAAACCTTTATATAAACCTCTAACACCTTCTTCGGCAACAATAGTTCTAAAAGCATCATTGATACCATTATATTTTGAAGCAAAAACTTGAACAGTTAATCTAGATCTAATTAAATCCAATGGATATGTAAAAAGTAAGGATGTAACACCCGCTGATCCACCAACTGCAAGATTTTCATATGTTGATAAATGTGTTTTATTTGTCGATTGTAAAATTGCCTATACAATCAAAAATATACAAGTTAGATATACTTTAAGATATAGATATAAACATATACAACAACGATGACAACAACATACCTTTTTATATTTTTCATATGATAAAAATTGAATAGCAGAATAAGGAGCTATTCTAATTACATTTGTACCGTTTCCTTTAAAAAAACCTAAAAAACCTTCAGTCTTAAACATTGTAATCAAAGATCTAACCACGCCTGAATATTGTGGTGCATTGTTTTCCAATTTCATGTGTTGTACTTGATTTAAAATCTTTAATCTTTCAAGTGGTGATGTACAAGTTCTTGATACTGCACCTGCAACACCGCCCGATAATAAAAGTTTCCATGAGGGTACATCAACTGGTACAAAAACAATTGGTTTGGATGAATATTGTAACCAATACTCTGCAATATCTCCGACTTCGTGTGATTCTGAATCTCCTAAAATATTATAAAATTCTTCCCATTCAATCATATGATTTTTATTTTTATCTGCAATATCCATCATTTTGGTTATTTGTTCCTATTGATAGATAGTTGATTAGTAAATGAACGACAATGATGATGTACTATTACATTGATTGATTGGTTGATTTGATCTTATCTGTATCTCTTTCATATGCATTTGCATATGCATTTATTAGACGACAATCATTGCTATAGACCTGTAACATCAAATTCCTGTAATACTGAGACAATCTGAATCCACCACCAATCAACCAATCATCAACATCGAGTATAATACCTACGTCTTGTATATCAATATTGGCGTGAACTTTGAACCCTTTTTTAAGTTCACTTTTATTTAAAACACCATCTTTATCTTCATCAAATTTCTCAAAAAGTTCCTGTAACTTTTCCTTTTTAACTTTCTGTTTATCACTGGTACTATTACTATTATTGCTGTTTGCCGACATCGTTTTGTATTATATGATCATATAAATGTGTGTGTGTGTTACTATTTATGCTTGTTCATACACAGAGTGGAAAAAAATGTAGAAAAAAATAAAAAAAAAAAATAGGTCAACAAAAAAAAAAAAAAAAAAGAAAAAATGTTCACAAAAAAATAAAAGAGGTGTAATAGGAATACCTATAGAACTGTTATACACTCTTTTGGTAAGAATCTAAATTTGTGGTGGTTATTCTATTGTGTAAAAAAACAAATAGAACCAAAATAAAAACTGCAGCAGAGGGTGAATGTGGGTAGTGGTAATTTGAAATGAATACCAATAATGGTGATGTTCACAATTGTGTGTCGATTGTTGACAAATAACTTAAACACTCAGAGTTAAACTAGTCCTATGAAAATCGAACTAAACTGCGATTGATTTAACGTTTTTTTAAAAAAAAAAAAAAAAAAAAAAGGAAATTTTTTTGGGCGGTTTCTTATCACAAGTTCAGCGATAACATCAACAAATCAAAAAATGAAAAAAAAAAAACTATAAGTGTGCCGTAGTTCTGCAAATTTAGTTTTTAATTAAGTGAGAAGCAAACACAATTATAATTATAATATTAAGAGTGTCTATTTTTTAATTCAATATTCCTCATATTGTAAAGAATTATTATTTCACGCCATAAAATTTATTGGATCTATAGATTTTTTATTTTTATTTGTACACATATTGTGTGTGATTATTGAATATTTGTTACCATGTGGATATCAAACTTTATCTATCTACTCTATCTTTGATATTCTATAGACTCTCACTCATCAAAACTATCAATAAATAAAATTACATATTGGCTGGCTGGGGTAGGGCGCAAGACAGGCAAAAGCTTTTGAGTTTTTACACAAAAGATGAGTTTTGTGTAAAAACTTTGTAAAAAAAATCTTTGTCTGGACGGTTAATTTTTTTTTTTTTTTCATTTTTTTCTACTTTTTTTTATTTTTTTTTTTGTCTGCCTTTCGCTCTGCTCTCTGACCCCTCCCTCGAAAAATTCATAAAAAATATTTGGTCGACCTTTTTGCTTGTTTCTACATACCATATACCAGTAAAAATGGTAAGGTCATTATCGATAGGTTATGACACTACATACACAATATAATCATACAAATGCCTCTCAATGCACACAACACAACAACAACGATGATAACGACTGTGATAATTTGAACAAATTTACTCTTTCTAGAAAATACTGTGTGTGACTTTGATAACAATATTTTATTCAACAGATAAGAGAAAACATTAAGGATATTCCACTGCAACAACAAGATTTGAAAAGTATACAACAGATACCAGAATGTGATGTTAATAGATGATCTCAAATAATTTTTAAAACACAACAATTTGAAACAATCTAGCAAATTAAAAATAATAGAAGAATAAATAGCAACAATAATAGTAATAGCAATATCAATATATCTTAATGAGAAAGAAACAATAATAACAATAGCATCATTATCTTTAAAATCTTGGGTTGTGTGTGTTGTGGGTGTGATAGTGTGTGCATTGAGCAATGAAAAAACAATATTGTGTAGTGTGGTGGAGTAATACTATTTTAAAATTTAATATAATAATTTATTCTAATCAACATTATTTACCTACCTATAGAATACCGCTGCCCCAGCTGCTGCCGCCACCACTGAAAAGGTTCAATTAGCCAAAGTTACTGAAGTTCTCTGCCGTACTGGTTCCCGTGGTGCTGTCACTCAAGTTCGTGTTGAATTCTTAAACGTCGAAAAGGGTAAGGAAAGATCCCTCCTTAGAAACGTCAAAGGTCCAGTCAGAAAAGACGATATCTTATGCTTACTCGTTAAGTTTTTTTTTTTTTTTTTACTTTTTATTCTTTTAAAATCAATCAAACTTGAAAACTAACACCTCACACTCTCACTAAATCATATAGGAAACTGAACGTGAAGCTCGTAGACTTCGTTAAAAAGTGTAATGCAATTATAATTAATAAAATTAATTGTTTTATATTTTAAAAGTAATCTCTTTGCTCTTTTCTTTTTCTCTTTTTTCTTTTTATTGAAATTGCTGAGACAGAATTCCTCTTTTCTGCTAATTGTTTTTTCTTTGGCAATACTTCCACGAAAAGGAATTTGCTTGAAAGATGCGAATAAATACTCGTACTTTGAGACTAAAAATTAATAAATGATGCGTGTTCTGGCTTGCATTGATTTTGGTGTTTTCAAAAAACAAAAAAAGAAAAAGGATTAGTTGAAAAAATTGTTTTCAAAGTACATACATACCCTCACAACAAAATCCTTGTTTCATTGGGTGGTATAGAAATTATAATTTTAGATTTGTAAATCTAAGTCTGTATATCTTTCTCTGAATTTAAGCTTTTGTAATTTTTTTTTTTTTTGTAAAGATATTTTTTTATCCTATCCTCAAGGTGGTGTTTTGGGATTTTTTTTTTTTTTTAGTTGACCTTTTTCATCAGCCAATAATAATTTGATCAAGGCAACGCCGCACAATTTTCACACACTCATAACACAACAAAACAAGTGTGAATCAAAAGCTTTGTTATCAACAACAACAATAACAGGATGGTTGATATAAACATATTATTTAAAAGGGTGTTTGGTAATAGGATTACTAGAGATTTAATATCTTATTATGTTAAACACTCGAGAAGATACAGTAATTGTACAATTGATTGGTTTGTTAAACACAAGTTATGGCAAATGTTAAAGGACAAGATGGAGGCCAAAGAGCCTTTACTCCTCAAGCACAAGAATTGCTTATTTGAGATCCCCGACTATCCTCTCTTTAAACAACTCTTTATTCAATATCACGATTACTTTCCCCTTGCTCATCCAAAATTGTTTCACTTGGGTGCTGTAAACAACAATATGGAGATACTAAAGTTTTTGGTTGAAAAGGGCTACAAGGGCTACACTAAAAAGGCCTTTCAAGCGGCTTGGTCCAGCAAAAACTATGAAATGGTTAGATATCTCGTCGAATATATACCTTGGATGCACAAGAGAAAGTTGGTGCTTACCAATCTCAATAAATCAATTTTAAGCAGAGATATTGAACTCGTCAAGTGTTTTGTTCAACCCAAGTTTATTGTCACTCATCTCAGTGTTGAAGAAAAATCTTTTATCACCTCTACAGCTTTTAGCACAGGCGATGTAGAGATGTTTAAATTAATCTATCAATACTACCCCTACAAGCCCTGCATTGAATGGTTCAAGGAGACTCCCAAATGCAAGAATATGACCGAAATTGTAAAATATGTAATCGAAGCATTTCCAGGCAAGATAAAAACAGAGTTTCTAGAGACCTTTGCAAACGCTACCGACGATCATTGCAATTTTGAATTACTTATATACATGGTTGACGCCAAACTCATTGATCACACCTATCTTTTGGAGCCAATATTTTCCGAGGCTGCTTTTCGAAAGCAAGAGCTCAAGTATTATGATATTCTAAAGGATGAAGCCACAACCAATTTGAAAACATTGACTGTCTCAAGAGTGCACGGCTCTATGGTTAGCGTAAAGAGTTTGGAAGAGTTTTTGGATTTGGGCCTCAAGGTCACACCCTCTTGTCTTAGAATGGCAGTCAGAAATCATAGAGAGAGAAAGACATTGTGGTGGGATCTTTTCTATGCACTTTGGCAAGATTTACACCCATCACTCAAGGAGCAAAAGACAATGAAGTCATTGTTTGACATTAGTTGTGAAGAGGGAAATTCCAAGTTGTTGCAATTCTTGATTGATCAAATTCCAGACACAAACACTAGACCCAAGATAGTATTCAACTGCTGGGTAGAGTTGACCAAATCAGACGCCAATCTACCATTTATTAAAATTCTTTTAGCCAATTTTGCTTGTGAAAATAGTGACGAGATCATCAGAGCAATCTATGAGGCCATTCGTTTTGGCTCCATTGATATTGTCACTTTTCTATTCACCAAATTATCGTCATCAACACTCAGAAACGTCGATGATATGAGTGAAACCTATAAATTGGCTGCCTACCATTCACGCTATGATATTCTAAAGTTTCTCATTGGACAAAAGTTGCCTTTTAAAAACGATATTTTAGGAAAGAGTGCCAACGTTGCTATTGCCGCTTTATTGCTGGAAAATGGACATCTCTATTCACCAACATTGACCTATGTTGATGCAGTCTCTCGTGATATTTCATTATTAACCTTCCTTTTTGAGTACAAAAAGGGCAAGCAAGCAATTAATCCACAGGCAATCAAAGAAGCAATCGCCCAATCCAAATTCCTTCATTTCAAATATCTTATGGACAACAAAGTAGAGTGGTCATTCCACACCATTTCACCGGAAATCTTAGAGGCCATTGGTAAATCTGGTAATATAGAGATGTTTCAATACCTTCATCACAAAAACCCAGGTCAACCCGAAGACTATGGAAACTATTGTTTTGGCCCCGCCATGGAGTATGGCCGTCTATCATTAATCAAACATCTCATTGAAAAATTTGATCCCACCATGTCCAACTTTGTAAATACAACCAATTTCAAATTTCTCATTTTGAAAAAGTATTCTTGGGTGCTCGAATACTTTAAGCCAGAGATTATGAATAAGAATTCCAAACTCTCAAAAATAATTACAGGCGACTTTTTGAAAAAAGTTAAGCCTGAAAAAGATGAAGACGATGATACTTCATTTGATAAATATTACAACAATTTCACTAATGATGTTAAAAAACCATTATTTGGTTTTAAACTTTTTAAATAACACAATAATAATAATAGGACTCTAACTATCAACAAATAAACTATTTAATTTGTACAAATACAATCTTGGTTTTTTAACCTAGGCCCACTAAATATTTTTCGACCTTCTTTTACCTATCTCAAGTTAGTAATTTTTTAATATTATGAATTAGTGTTGACCAAAGTCTATTTTTATAATTTGTCCTAATGCAAAAAAACATCATTTGGAAGAATTTATTTTTTCTAAATTTTTTCTTTTATTTTTTCTGCATTCCATATTTAATCTACCTCATCAAATTTTTCATTATCTTTTGATTTTTTTTATCATAGCAATGGGTGATTCTAATAATAATAATAATAATAATAATAATAATAATAATAATAATAATAATAATAATAATAATAATAATAATAATAATAATAATAATAATAATAATAATAATAATAATAATAGTGATATTTATTTTTT
>AJWJ01000250.1:0-32918 GCA_000277445.1 Polysphondylium violaceum
TTTTTTTTTTTTTTTTTTTTTTGATTTTTTATCTTTTCGACCAATGTTGTGTTGTCTAAAAATAACTGTCTTTGTCTATGTATCATACGAATAAATACATTTACGCATACGCAAAGCAACAATAAACCAGATATAAAAGACACGTACACACATATAGCAGAAACAAAGCAAGGAGTTTAAGTTCAATTTCATTTACACAACAATAATCGCATTTTCACACACCCCCACTTTTTTTTTAAAATTTTCACTTCCTTCAGACACAGACACACACCGCACATACACCCAATCATATCTCATTTTACAATCAATACCTAGATATACACATTGTCAGATAGAGTAGAGTGTAGTGTACAGTCGAGCGGTGGACACACTTACTAGTAAGTAATAGTGCAGGTGTTTTTCATATTCACCACATACAGCCATGGAGGCGTTTAGAAATATAAAGAATAAATTCGCAAAGCATTTAGCGGCGAGAAAGATTAGGTCGCTATGGCTAGAATACACAAAGGTTGCAAATATAGAGTATGTAGATACAGATATGTCGCCTGACACCCACACATGACATACTAATACACTTGTCACCAACGTATCTCAGGGATCCTAGTATTATGGTATCAAAACTAAATACATTTTTAGATTCATTTCAAGAGACCTATACTGAATTGGTAGAGTCTGGTCAAATTAAATCATTTGATCTCGACAGGTTTTTCGGAGATTGTTCAGATATATTGGTATCGTTGCTGGATTTGGTCGATAGAGAGTCAAACAGTAACAAAGACAATAATTTAGATTATATTGTAGATTTAATTAACAAATCACTGGGTGTAGCTGAATTGATTTTACATGTATGTAGAGTGTTGTAAGGTAGTTAACAAACAAACAAACAACTAATACACCAATAATAACAACAACAACAATAGGATGAGAAATATAGATTGGTAGTCAAGGAAACACCAAATTTAATATACAGAATTCTTACTCTATTGGATAAATTAAATACGAGTGAGAATAAAAAGGTATTGCTTCGAGTCATTAGTGCAATTGGCGAAAACACAGAGAATAGACTAGAGATTGGTAGATTGGAGGGATTTAAAAAACTCTTGGTACTGATGCACAATGACAAGGAACTCACACAAGAGATCCTAAAGACAATCAAGCATTTTTTAGACATAAAGCAACACACATCGCCTTCGTCTGCCGATGAGGAGTTGTTGAATAACATGAAAAAGTCGCTATCCATGTCATCCATCGGTGAATTTGCCAGACACAAGATTGGGTCGGTCGTCAGCGAGGGCTTCAAAGTCATTGTCGGTGAGTTTCAAAAGGTCTTTTCTCCAAATGATAATGAAGGCTTGGTTTTAATACCTTCTAAAATCCTTGAACAGTCTTTGTATGTATTTATGTATAGTGCTGTGTATGTATGGAGAATTGTAACTAACCAACAGATTACATTGAATCAATAGGGCTCATGAATTGATATTGAGTAATTCATTTATACCTTCATATGAGATGTTGGATAAAGAGTTTTCACCTTCAAGTGATAGTGAATTAAATAGTAATAGTAATAATAGTAACAGTAGTAATAGTACATCGATTTTAGCTTCATCAGCACCAGTATCTATTACCACAACAACAGCGACAGCAGCAACAACAACAACACCATCCAATACACCAACAACAGCATCAATACCTATTAATACAGGTAGTAACAACAACAATAACAACAATATATTTATAAATAATTCACCTATGTCATTACAAACGAGTATATCTGAAAATGCATTATCAGAATCTTTGTCGATCAATAATAATAATAATAATAATAATAACAACACAGAGGAAGAGATCTTAAAAGAATTTATGCGTGTACAAGGAGCATTGGCAAGTTTGACAGACAGTATTAGAGAGGCAGCACAAACTGTACAATTGGATCTACTCGAAACCATTAGTAGACTGTTGTACAACAATCCCAAGAACCAAATTGAATTTAAAAACATGGATGGCTATTCAATATTGATTCACATCTTTGACAATCTCAACGACTTTAACAATAGTCTACAGGGTAAAGAGTTTTTAGAGGATTGTTTCTCTTTGTTTTTCGTTATTATCCTCGATGGAAATCGTCTCAAACGTATCACCAACATGGATGCCTTTGATTTGTTGTTCCAAATCCTATTAAACTCTTCTCAAACCAAAGTACAACTTCAATCATTGACCTGTATTCAAGATTTGATTTCAATCAATCCATTAAACATTGTTAATATTCAAAATATGAATGGTATAGATAAACTATTTCAATTGTTATTAATTTTAGAAAAGGTAAGAGGAGACAGAGAAGGAAGGAGAGACAAAGTATAATCTATCTACATCTACTAATTAATAATATCACTACTACTTTAGAAAAAAGAAGAGGAAAGAATTATTCATAGCAATAGAGTGAATCAAGAAAGTGAAACAAATAATAAAGAACAACAGGAAAAAGAACAAGACGATAGTAATAATAATAACAACAATGACAATGTAGAAGAAGTCAATAATGAGTATTATAGCAATAGTGATGACTATAATAATGTATTGGATCAAAGATTTGATAGATTACAATACTATAATCAAGATTACAATAATCAAAGTTTACAAGAAAAAGAATTGACCAAACTATTGTTGGCAACCAGTCAGTTAATCATTTATATAGGTGTATTGTTTAGTAAATATAATTTCTCTGTATTTGAAAAATATATCTCTTTACTGGATCCTTCAAATACAAATGTTCACACTGTTGGCAAGCCAATGTCACACACACTCCGTTGTTTATTGTTGCAATCGACAATCACATTATTATCAGATACCATATTTCATAATTCATTGTTTCCAATCAATGATTCATTTATCACTTCTTTTCAAAATACATTAAATACAATTTATGACCAATATTCTCAATTCCTAAGTAATAGTAGCAGTGGTAGTAGTGGTACAATTACAACCAGACAAATGTTTGATAATAATGTAAAAAAGAATCAACAACAAGATAATAGTAATAGTGATGATGATAAAGATAATAATAATAATTATGATGATGATGATGATGATGATGATCAAGAAGAAAATAAAGCTAAACTATCAGAGAGAACTTTATTGGCATTAGAGTTGGTTATCATGTATCTAAGATATTGTCCAAATCGTCAAATGGTTAATCAGTTCTTGTGGAATCAAAAGGGAATTGATCACTTTATCAAGTTGATGAAATTGGAAAACATTGATGACAATGTATTTGATCTATGTGCTTGGATCACATGTGACATTATATCGTCGGTTGAAATGGAGGATCTATCAAATCCTCTCATCAATAGCCAATACACTAGTACCATCAATATCTTGATTCAGCTGTTGGATGATCAAAAGACACCCAATTCAAGAAAAGAGGCTATCTGTTATTGTATTTGCGCAACGATGGACAATGCCAATACATTGGTGTATGGTAACCATTTGCTCAAGATAAAGTTACAAGAGCTTGGCTTGTTTACCGTGTTGATCCAACTACTCAAGAGATTGGCTTTGTCCTCCAACTCGACCACCACCATTGGCTCACAAGAGTTGGCCTATGCATGCTTTGCCACCATTTGCGAGGTATCGTTTGGATGTGAAGAGAATAAAAGAGTGTTGGATATCATCGGCTACATGACACTTTCTTCGTTGGCAAAGTCTGTCAATGTGCAAGTGGACGAGTATCTCTACCAACTGTTTGTTGAGTTGTCGATGAACAAGAGGGTACCAATCCGATACGACTACAACTATTTGGAAACCTTTTTCTCGCTGGATGTCTTTAAAATCGTATCGAATGTCTTGTTGCCCCAGCCCCAATACAGCTCTATTCTTCCCCACTCAAAGAAGCATTATGACATCAATTCCTACAACTCTTCATCCAATCATAATCAATACCAACAACAGCAGCAACAACAACACTATTATGGTGATGAGATTAATCTTGGAGAGGATGGAGTTGAGTTCAAAGACTCGCCAACATCCAGTCCCTCAACAACCCCATTGGGATCGCACTCACTCTCAAACTCTTTTAATGGGTATCCTCAAGGTATAAATAATCAACAGCAATACAATCTATATCTCCAGCAAATCAATTCCAACAATGCCACCAATAACGCCAATCAATTGATTCCCCAACCTCAACTCATTCACCAGCAATTACAACAGCAACTCAAGGGCGGCATCATTAGAATCCCCAGCTTCAAAAACTTGTTTAACGGTACTCGAAGAAACAGTATTGGCTCGTGGGCAGAGTCGTTTGACGACTTGTATGGCTTGTGTCAAGAGGCTGAGCATTTGCCTGCCATGCAGCCAAGTACGACCGGTAGCAGTTTGATGAATTCCAAGACATCGTCCTACTTGCATTTGGGCGGGCTGGAAGACGAGAAAGAAACCATTTACACATATACCCTTTTGGGAAGAAGCAAGATTCGGTCACCTGACGCCGCACTCATGTTGGTTGATCTTTTGCCTTTGTGTCCTTTGGAGTCGCAGCAATTGAACCTTATCTTTTTGATGAAGATCCTCGAGTCCAATCCACAAAACAAAAAGATGTTTTGCTCGGCACAGGGCCTCAAGTTCCTTCTCTATCTCTCTCACCTCTGTCCCGAAGAGATCCAGTCCTACTATAGCAGACTCATTGTCATTCTCGGTCTCTATGATATCTCGCCCTCAGAGGTCCGTCTCTTGTTTGATTTGGCCTGTTTCCCCTCTTTTGAATCACACCCTCACCTCATGGCCTACAAGAGCAACACGAGCAGTGCCGTCAATAGCATGCACAACAGCAACAGTAATGTCGATATCAAGAGAGAGAGAAACAGAAAGTATGAGCTCCAGATGCAAGTGCTCTACGTCATTGGCACGCTCACCGAGCGTAAGGCACCGCCCTTGTACTTCAACTTTGATGGCTTTGAAAGCGGCATTAAACTGGGTATCATTGAAAAGTTCCCCAGCGCCAGATCAGGATACACGTTTAGTTGTTGGATGAAGACTGGCTACTTCCTTTCGGACGAGTCGGGGCTCTTTAGCTGGCAAGATACCTTGGAGAACAATATCTTTGAGGTGTACTTCAAGTCCCTGCCATTGGGCCAACAACCACAGCCCCAGCAACCATCGCAATTGGTCGAGACAAAGAGATACCTTTGCATCCAAACAAGAAACTATCCCGCACCACCCGAGACATTCTCGTTTGACAAGTTTGCCTTCACAGAGTGTGGCAATTGGTACCATGTCGTCATCACCCACTCGAAGCAAAAGATATCGTTGTTTATCAATGGCAAGTTTATCCAATCCTACAGCACACTCAACTATCCAAAATTGATTACAAAGGATAAACCAATCTCTGGTTGGATTGGTAAGAGAATCTATAACAATAGCAATATAAACGTAAACCAACAACAACAACAACAACAGCAGAAACAACCTCAACAGCCACAACCATCATCAACTGCAGAGAGAGGTTACTTTTGTGGACAAATGGGTACCATTCACTTTTTCGAAGGTATTTGGGAAGCACCAGCATGCCATAAAGTATGTTCGAGAGGTAATCTTTACAATAGCACTTACAAATCATTGGGCATTGATAATAAAGAGTTTTTAGTCATCAAGCCTGCCATCAACAGTCAAGAGTCTGGTTTTCTCCAGAACCCAAGCACGAGTATCGCCATGTCTGGTGATATACATTTTAGTAGTACTATTGGCATTGGTAATAGTAACAGCATTGCTAGCATCCCAACCATCACTCATTCACCTCCTTTATCACCATCACCCAATGTATCTTTAAGTACAGCATCAACAGCCACAACCAACAATACTTTGTCATCTTTATCAACTACAAGCATCAATCCCTCGTCTACGTTGATCAAGAGTCAATCATTTGAAGAAACCAATCTACTCTCGTTGTCTAGTGATATTACTTTACAACAACTAGAGTCGTCGCCTAAAAAGCTGATCGTACCAAATGAGACACAGGGCGCCACTATTGAATTTATTGGTGGAGTCAATGTACATCACACTAGATGTCTCAAGGACGTGATCAAGGAAGTCGGTGGCATTCATCTTTGTTTCCCATTCCTCGACATGGAGCCAGCACAACAAGTGGCCGGATTAAGAATATTGGCGGGATTGTTGCAAAAGAGTGATTCAAACAAAGCACAGTTTAGAGAACTCAATGGCTTTGCTATTTTGTATAACCTATTGTTTAAATCCACGACCAAGAGTAGCACCCGATCAGAGCTGTCGATGGAGACATTTGACATTTTGTTTGATTTGATATTGGACGGTATGAACAATAGCTTGGATCCAAAACTATTGTGGAGTAATGATTGTTTGTTGCTTATATTGGACTTGTTGGCCTTTTGTTCCGAAGAGTTGCAATTGCATGTATTAAAGTACTTGAATACAATGTTGTTGAATAATCCAGATACAATTAAACTTTGGATAGAGAACAATAGTAGCAGTGGTAATACTGATAATAGTACTGCTCCCACTACTAGCAACACAACAAATACTAGTAACACAACTTTGAATGGTATATCTCCAACAAATACTAGTGCGTCAAGTCAACCTGCCAATAGTGGCGGTGTTAATACAAATAGTGATTCAACGACTAGTAACAGCAATACAACAAATAGTAGTTCTACTTTGAATTCTAGTGTCAATATCAACAACAGTAATAGCAATAACAACAGCAATAATGATACCACTGTACCAATTAGTAACAATTCAACAACTATTTCAAAGATGAATTATCTTTTAGATATATCACTTCGTTTCTCGACTATAAATACATTCTTGCAAGGTATTATTAAAAAGATGTTGCCTCATATTTCCATAGAGGATTTAGAGTCGATTATAGAGTATTTGACATTCAACAAAGAAGGCTCCTATGACCATTTACAAACAAAGGCAAAGATATTGGATTTGGTCTATGAAGAGATGAGAAAATGCCCCACACTATTGGAACATCTCAGATCGATTGGTGGATTCAATATCGTGTTTTCTCTGTTTGAAATACCCAGTGAAGAGATACATATATTGGCAATCAAGCTCACCGGTCTCTTGTTGCACTCTAGCAGCAAGGCCACCACATTGTTTCGTAGAAACTTTGGATTCGATGTATTGGGTACACTCATTTCGCGTCATTCACCTCCCTCGATCCCCATTGGCCGTGCATTGGTGTTGTTGATGGTCGACGAATACAAGTTTGATCCCAAATGCGTAGCAGAGACCAAACAACGTTCCTCTAGTTGGATTTCCCTAGATTTCTTTACTCGTGATAAAAGCTCAGATTCCTTGTCCACCCTGGGCTCATCATCGTCCGAGATCTCTGAGCCACCCGTTGAACAGTCATCCTCATCCACCACCAATGCCCCCATTGGTGAAAGAGTGATTGTGTATCCAGAAGCACTCCATGCTCTAATGATTGTATTACATAGCTTTTATTTAAATATTGGACTCTACAGATCATCGGAATACATTGACCTTGAAAAAATCCAGCTTGCTCTTTTGGGTGAATTTGAGAATCTCTTGGACCCCATGAATATGGAAATCCTTTGGAATCAACCTTGGTTTGAATGGTTTTATCAATACATTGATTTCACCATTAGTGACAGTAATAATAATAATAATAATAATAATAACAATAATAATAGCAATCAATTTACTTATCAACCATTAAAATCATTGCCAATTTATCATAAACTTGTTTCCATTTGTAAAAAGATGTTGATTCATGATATGTGTAAAAAGCAAACCAAGATATTGAAACTCAAAGAGATTTGTATTGAAAATGAAGATTTCTATATCAATATTGTGGCATCAATCATTGATCACTTGAAGCAAAATTCCTATGTACTACCTCAACAAGAATCGACAGATATGGTTAAGAATTTAGTTCAATACTTTAAATCATTGGATGATATGGATGTGCCTTCAGACATCTCTATGAGAATCATTGACTCTATCAATTACATTGCATTCCACAACACACCATCTGTCAGAATCACCATGAAATCATCTGGATTACTGGAAATCAGAGATAACCTCATCATTCATTTACTCAGAGGTGCATCAAGTCGTGCCAAGTTTATATTGAGCTTTGATTTTGAATGTGTTGCCGATCAAAAAGCTTTTAGAGACTCTCATGGTATTTTGTATCTCTTGCACTATTTCCATCAATCATTCAATGACCCAGATACCCAATTGGTCTATTACTTGATTCTCAGAAACGTTATGGCATTCAATAGTGAAGAGAATAGAAAAATCATTGCAAATTTCTTTGATGATCAACTTGTAACCCAAACATTTTTCGAAGATGATAGTATCAATAGCAATGGTTCAAAATCCAATAGTGGTGGTAGAAACCAAAACAATGATATAGAAATGTCAAATCAAGAAGACAATCATTTTGATATGACTCATTTTATAAATTGGTACTATAGCGAAGAATTGGTTACCAAGAGAATGGAAATTGAAGCCAGAGTTGAAAAATTACTTCACCCCGTCGAAGCAAAACACAACTCTCATCAAGAGAAGCTATTAAAAGCCAAGGAAAAGAGAATCAAAACTAGAAAAGATAAATTAACCAAACAGCAAATTGCCATTTCAAAAATAATCCAAGAAACTGATGAAAAGAGAAAATCAAGATCAACTAAAATGATTAATCAATATATTATCAAATCTCAACTCCTACCACTTAAATCTCAAGAAAGACTTAAATTGGGTCGTGAAAGATGGGATTTTTATAAACAAAAGTTGAACGAGATTTGTTTTATGGATTAAATAAAAAAGAGTATGATTGATGCAGTCCACTTCCTACTGTATTGTAAATAAAATAAGATCATTAAACAGTAATATTATTCTTTCTAAAATATCTTTTACTTAATTTTTAATGTTTTAATGAGGAAAATACAACTTTTTGGAATTGCTTGGTCAGAGTTTATATCAAATCCATGAGATCTCAGTCTTACCAAACCTTTTGGAAGAAATCTTGGATGGAGGATTAAACTTGGTGATTGATAGTTTAATATCTAAAGTCTTCGATACCGGTTTCTATAAGTGACGCATCGAGTCTATGAAGAAAGATTACAATATCGTTAATGTGGCTTATTGATTTGTTCATTTGAGCCAATTTTAAAAAATTCAATTTATCCAACAAAATTAAATGATCTTTTGTACTATTCAATATATAGATTGTTGATAGACTGGGTATAGTGTTGCTGCTTGAAAATCACTATGCTCACCATCTATCGCTACAAAATTTAAAAAGGTATTCTCCCAACCTCACTCGAAATCTTTGACAATGAAAAATAATGAACCCCTTGAAAGTGGTGTTTTGCCAGTAAATTTGAAAATATTAAGATGGGAAGCTTTGATCAAGAGCTTCAAGTAGGTGTCTTTCCCTCTTCACTGACATATCAAAATATCCCACCTCATCTTTCCCAATGGGAAGAAAAAGTAAGGATTATGGTGAGCTGGAGAGACTTTAATTGAGAAGGCAGAGAAGCTTTTGAAAAGAATAAGTTACTATGGTAGGGCACCAGGTTCCAATACCAACTCTTCATAAGGATTTTAACTCCACTCCCGATAATTTTTGAATGGTATCGGGAATTAAATTCAAATCAACAAACATTTGTTAATCAAGTTTCCTTGTTTCAACTAAGCAGAGATTATTGATTAAAAATCTTTTAGGATGTTACAAGAATTGAGTAAAATCTTGAAGAACATCAAATGGTTTTCAAATGCCAATGTCTCGAGGTACTCTGCATTATTACTAAAGTATTTCGAATCATATTAATATGCGTTCAAACACTTTTTTTCTAACCGAACTTCTTAAAAATCTATTTTTCCATATTGAAAAAAATCTATCTATATTTGTACTTTTCATTTTATCTTTTTTCATATTATTAAAAGATATCTAAGTTGCATTATTTTATTATAAAAATTAATAAAATAAGCCTAATCTCTCACTCAAGATTTAAATGTTTGATGATTGTATAAAATAATAATAAATAATAATAATAATAATTAATTTTATTTACATGATGAGTAATTACAGCAACAAAAGCTCATCTTGGACAAGCATATTTGGTTGAAATATTAATTTCGTAATTACAAAACGGAGACTCGTTTGTTGATATAATTTTATAATCTGTAGTTGGATCGCATGCCAGGTTCAGGATATTGTATCTGTAATGGCCAGATCCACACGGAAAGGAATCAGATGTATAGTTCAGTTTAGTTGCATATGTAGAAACAGTGACTTGGAGTGACGTTGATTTCCCAGTTTGTACAGCTAGAGGTGGTTTTACACCCATCAAAAGTTGACAAGATTGATATGGTCCCATACCAGGTATCTGTTGTTCATATTTGAGGCATATATCTATTTGGCCACAAAACGTAAAATACAGAGAATATGATTGAAACTTTGCTTCATAAGCACCATTGTTTGGTAATATAAGTGGCGATAAATCAATAGATTTACCCGTAGAATTATCTCTAAACACACATTGACTTGGACATGCATACCTTGAATTAATATTCACTTGGAGTATTGATTTTTGGATACTAGTAGATTCAATATCAAAGTCGGTGGTACTATTACACACTAAATTGAGTTTGTTCTGTTTGGCAATCGAATTTGAATACATGTTTGATTTATAAAGTAAACTGATTCCAGTCGGAGATGTTTCATATGATAAAAGCGATGGTGTGCCTGTTTGAATGGAGTACTTGTCGTTATAGACTTGACATGATTGATAAGATGTTGAGTTTCCACTCAATTGATTATATTGTTGACATTTGTCAACTTTGCCTTGACATACTGAAAATAAAAGATTAAAATCACCATACAAATCATTCTGATATTTCGCAATATAGTATGGATGGTTTGATCCAGACAATGCTGATAAATTAAATCCATATGGACTCTCTGTAATATTACTATCTATTATACATGTTGAAGTTGGGGTTTCTGAAGAGGATGACGACGATGAATATGGTGAACCACCGCCACTACTACTACTACTACTACTACTATCATAGCTAAATGGACAAGCATATAGAGATACAATAGGAATTTCATATGCACAAGGTGATATTTCCTTTGCTTGTCCAATTGTAAACTCTTCATCTTTGTCGCACGATAATATTAAGTTTATATTTCTTAAACATCCAGAATATATCTCCGTGGCTTGGTAATTTAATCTTATTCCATTGCGAATCAAAGTATCTTGAACAATACTCGGATCACCTGTTTGAATAGATTGATTTTGATTGAGATAAACCTGGCATGATTGATAATACACATCTGGATTCTGTTGATTATATTTTGTACAAACACTTATTTCGCCACAGATAGAAAAGAAAAGAGTATAATAAGTGTAATATCCACTATCGATGTATCCAACATTGGCTTGATAAGTGATATTTTTTAATTTTGTGAAATCAAAAAATGTATTCTCACTGCTACCTTGGAAAACACAATTTGATGGCTTTGGTCGAGGTGGTTTTGGTTGAGGTGATAATGTAGGTTTAGGTGTCGGCTTAATAGGACAAGCATATTTAGAACGAATATTCACAGTGTATTTACATCGATGGGCCTGTGCACCGACAACCGTGATATCGGTGGACTCGTCACACGTAAATACTAAATCATTTGATCTGCTACACAAGAAATCACTGCCTGTATATGAAAGAGTGATCCCATTTGGATTCTCTACAGCAATCTCGGTGTTGGTATCACCTATTTGTACAGGTAAAGGAAACAAACTGCACGCCTGACTGTCTCTCCTTGTCGAGTATTTGTTTTTGCACTCGGTTGCATATCCGCATATATTGAATATATAATCAAACTTTAATAAGCTATTACTAGTTTTATATGATCTGCCATCAGTCCTGTTTATGACGAGTATATTAATACATCTAATCACACACAACCACACCATCATTGATATACATACAAAGTCAAGGGAGAGAGATCATATAGATTGTTGTTTAAAATAAAATTACAACTAGATGTTACAAAAGACTGAGAGGTGATATTGCTACCCTCAGAGAGCTGAAAAAGGATAAATAAACAAATATATAAAACCCTGTACATTGATGTTAACATTGGTATCAAACGTTAATACATATTATGGATAATGGGTAGATTCAACAAAAACTAGAATAAAAAAAAAAAAAATTACATAAATCTCTCGCCCCAGATTCTTGGGAAAACTTTTCAGAGAAATGAAAAGATTTTTACTTGGGGTTATGATTGAAAACAAAACTCTTTATGTATATATTATACAAGAGTAATGAATTTATTTAATAAACAAAAACTAAGCCCTTTTTGGACAAGCATACTTTGTGTTGGCATTGACACGATAAATGCAATGGCCAGGCTGTGTTGTCGAGGTGATGAAGAACTCGGTGGATGGATCACAGGTGAGATTGATTTCTTGGACTCTATTGCATTCATAGTACACAGCTTGAGCAGTGTATTTGAGCAAGAGACCGTTGCTGGTGATCACCGACTCGAGGGCAGTGATGTCGCCGGTTTTGACGGAATATTTGTTTTGATAGACTTGGCATGATTGGTAGGATGTCGAGTTGCCGCTGACTTGGTTGAAGCTGTCTTGACACACTTTAACTTTACTTCCACAGATTGAGAAATAGATATCGAAGCCGCTGCCATCAAATGGGAAATAGGCCTTGTAGGAGCCTTGGTTGGCGAGCGCCAATGGAGAGAGATCATAGTAGGTCGAGTTGTCGTATCCTCTAAAGATACATGTGGCATTATTGACCACGGGCTCGGACGAGGATCCATCGCTGCCATCGTCAGTACAGGCATACTTGGTTCGAATGTCTATTTGATAATGACATCTAACAGCTTCGTTGGCAGAGACAATGGAAAAGTTGGTGGTGGGATCACAGATGAGATTGAGAATGCTGTATCTGTAGGCCGACTTGCCACATGGATAGGCGTCAGAGGTGTAGTTGAGTACTGCTCTATTGTGAGAAATGGTAACGTTTACTGTGGTAGGCGAACCGGTTTGAATAGACAATGAGCCTCCGATAGATTGGCAGGATTGGTACTTAACATTTGGAGTCTCTTCTCTGAATCGTTTGCATACATCAACTTGACCGCAAATAGCGAAATAGTTGTCCCATGGAAGCCAGTTGCCGCTATTAAGGTCGCCCATGATGGCTGTATAGTGACCATTGTTTGGCAATATCAAGCCAGACAAATCAATGGATCTACCAGATCTGGTATCATTGAAAACACATTGACTTGGACAAGCATGTTTTGAATTGGCATTGACTTGGTAGGTGGTCGATTCATTGTGTTGTATGGTATTGGTTGACATGATCTGGAAATCAGTGCTAGTATCACAAGAGAGAGAGATCTTGTTTTGTTTGGTAGAGTTTGATTTATAAAGCAAATCGATTCCGGTAGCAGATGCTTCATAGGTCAAAAGTGATGGTGTGCCTGTTTGAATAGAGTTTGTGTTGTTGTACACTTGACATGATTGATAAGCTGTTGAATTACCACTCAATTGATTATATTGTTGGCATTTGTCGACGGTAGTGCCACAGACAGAAAACAAGAGATCAAATCTATCGCCATTGGCAGTGAATGGAGTGCTATAGTAGTTGTTCAAATTTGAAAATGCAGCCAAATTATAACCATATGGACTCTTGTTGGTGCTTGAGAATTTACATTGTTCAACTGGTTTGAGGGTGGTTGGACAAGCATGTCTAGATTTGATGTTTACAGTGTATTTACATTGGTGTATACTCACATCCACCAATTGAAAATCGGTGCTATTATCACATGTAAATACTAAATCATTTGATCTTTCACATAAAAATTGATTACCCTTATAAGATAAAGTAATACCATTTGAATTTTCAACAACGGTTTGTGTAGTTGGCTCACCTACTTGAACAGGAATTGGGAAAGTAGTGCATGCTTGATTGTTTGAATTTGCAGAAAACTGATTAAAGCATTCTTGTGTGTATCCACAAACATTGAATAAAAACTATATATAATATTATGGTTAGATATACGTATTATATCTTATACTAAGATTTATGTGTGTATCTACTTACGTCTAATTTTAAAAAGCTATAAGAGGCTTTATAAGAACGACCATCTTTCCTGTTGTGCATGTATTTTATTATTAATATATGTGTGTATGTCGTGCTATCATTCTTACTCATATACATACAAAGTTAATGGAGATAAATCATAAAAACGGGCATTGTCAAAAGTAAAGTTACAACTAGATGTTACAAAAGTAGAAGGGGTGGTGCTTGAGCAAACACCGCTAATTAGTGTTGCTAAACAAACAATTAAACAAAGAGATAAGAGTTGTTTCATCTCTCTTGGGATAAAATAGAAATAAATTGATGAGGAATCACAACCTCTTTGCCTGTAAACAGTTTCACATCGCCTACGTCGCAAATCTCGATATGAATTATTCTCGTAAAAATTTTTCATCAAACAAAAAAAAAAATTCCCGTAAAATTTTTTACCAACAAGTAAGGAAATTTCTTGGGTTTTGCCCATAGAGCTTCAAGTACTGTACCTCCACTATTAGTATTTGTATCCAACACCATTTCATTCAAATAGTCTTGCTCATTATTGTATTAATATGATCTGGCGAACTTGGTCTTTATATAAAAAGATTGTGTTTGATAGAAAGGTATAAAGACATTGTTGATTTAATCCAAAATATTAGGGGATATAGCTAAAGGTGGGATAGGTATCTCATATTACTAGTGCCTCCAAACACTATGTGTTGTAAAGTGGGGGCATTGCCACGAAGCATTGTTGTGTTGGTCAAAAATAAAAAAAAATTTTAATAAATTGGCGAGTTTTTCATATATAAAAGATATTTTTCCTAAGTTGAGAAAAATTGCCATGTGCATGTTAAATTATTTCTATTTTTTGTACTAATAACAATATTGAGAATATTTATCCACTACCCAAAACTAATTTTTTTTAAGTTTACAAACTAGAATATTGTGGAAAAAGAAAAAGAGGATGCATCGAACTTGTGACTAAGAAAATCATACAGTTTGTTGATTCCATTGCTTCACCACTCGCATATTTTCATACCACAATAAGTGGACATCGATTTGTACAAGGATATTTTGCAATGTGGTTTTTTTATGATAACCAAAATATAAACCCCATAGGATAAACTGTATTTTCTTACCTTTATGTTTCTAATCTCCGATCTTTTTTATGAAAAACTCGTCAAAAAAAAATATCACAAAAAAATTCTTTTATTTTCTGGGATAGTAATTAAGGCCTAACAAGAAAAAACTCAAAAAAAACCTCCAATCCTTTTTTGCACTCCCCCCTAACAATAAGATGTCTCCTTCATCATATAAATCTATAATCCTTATTTTTGGGTTGATTTGTACTTTTGTATTGCCTGTTCAAAGCTATACACCACAATGCATCTATAGAGAATACCCAGATAAAGTTTATAATTTTACTCAATTGACCTATGAACCCTTCACAGCAACGATAGATGAGAAAAATACTACTATTTTGTTTTCTATTTGTGGGGAGCCAGTACTTTCTTGTAATAATGGTACCGAGGATACTAAAACATACCAATCATGTCTCAAGGACCCAGGGAATAAGCAAAATACTATTATTGGAACACCATCAACTATTTCAATCTCACCAAGAGGTTCCCAAGGAATTATTATTGGATACAAGTCTGGAATTAGTAACACTACATCAGGAGTATGTGAGAAATCCATTAATTTAGAAATGATTTGTGCCAACTACACAGACTTTATGTTAGAGTCTGCAACTAGATCTCAAGACGAATGTGAATACACTGTAAAAATTAGAAGCAGATATGCTTGCCCTAAAAATGCCTCTTATATACCAAGTACCAACACACCAGTAGTCACTCCTTCCCCCACTTCAGAGCAAATACCACATTATCATGACTGTGTATTTTATGATATCCAAAATGTTAAATATAATTTATCTGGATTACAACTACAAGGTGATAATGAATATTACAATACAACTTTTGAAATTAGGGAAGCAGGTCTTTATCAACGTTTTAGTTTACTGTATTCAATTTGCCCTCAACCACTTAAAATTTGTGATAAAATGGTAGATATATATTCGCCAACTGGCTCTCAAGCATGCCATGTGTTTAGAAAAAATGCCCACCCTATTGGAAAGCCAGAACTCCATTCCTTTTCTGTCCAAGAATGGATTTTTATATTAACATATATGTCGAAAACTGTGGATGAAGACCATACAGGATGTAATTATAAACTTGAACTTAGACTTCGTTGCGACTATGGCACTAATTTCCATATCATGTCATCTAAAGTAGTATCTCAATGTCTTTATCAAATAGATGCCAACACCAGACATGCATGCCCCGTTCGTTATTAAACACCACCAATTATATAAAGTCTATTCTATTTATTCAAATGTAAAAATAATATAATACAATTTGAATAAATCATTCACCAATGAAATCATAACAATCATTATTTATTCTTTAATATTTAAAGATATTATCTATCTATTACTTAATTGGCCTGAGGAATGGTAGTTGGTTTCAACCAAAGCAAATCTACAGATATCATATTGATAAATAAATTATTTTTTCTTTTTTCAATTAATACTACACCACCATTATTTTAATGTCTAAATCGCTTTTTAAAATTCTCCATTGTCTCTTCGTCTGTCGCTTTCTCTGGATTCTTATGTTTTTTATTTTGAAGAACTATATATTAAATTATTACTATTAATATAAATACATATGAAACAGTATTAATAAAGTTTCATTGATACATACATCTATTGTAATTTTGGTTAAAGTTGTGATCATTTTTTTTTCCAAAATCTTTTGGTAGGTTATTATTTTCCAATACTTGTCTAGCTTTCTCTGTTTCTATAATATTTTTCACCTTGAATTTATTTGGAAGAGGAACCTCTGCAATACCTGTAACCCAATTGGTTTTTTGCTCATCTGGTGAAACTGTGTTGTTTGTCGGTTTAAGATGATCAGGAATATCATATAATGAATTTTTAAGTTTTTCTTTTTCACTATAATGACCACCATCAACCTGTCCTTCAACAGCATCATTATTATCCTGATTCTTATTATTATTAATATCATTATCGTCATCCTTCTTTTGATCATTACTAATTGACGAAATCGATTGTAAGCCTATTTTTCCCATCTCTGCTAGGGTTGGTTTTTTCATTTTTTCAGATAAATACTTTTCTCTATTAATAATGGTGTTGGTTTGGTTGCATGTTAATACCGCTTCTGATAGAAGCTATAGCTATAGCTGATGTAATGATATACTTACAAATGAACATTCACTTCTTGTTTTTCTTGATGCACTATAAAAGAATCATCTAGTTTACTTTCAATCTCTCTAAAGCTTTGTTTTACATGAGGAGATGATTCGGCAAGGACACCAACACTGATACCTTTATCCTTGCCTCTCATCTTTTGTTTTTCTTTGGTTATTTCTATCAATGTTTGTAAATCTATAGTTTCTTCTTTTCCATCACCAGTTTTTATCGCTATTGCCGAGTCTGACTCTGCCGTCAATGATTCATCGTCGTCTGTCTTTTTTCTGTATCTTTTATTTGATGGTTTTTTATTGAATTTTAAAACAGGTTTATCTATTACTGTACTGGTAGTTGATTTATCTTCATCATCATCATCTTTATTATTTGTATCCTTTTCTCCTACACTTTTATTTATCTCGTCTGACATATTTTTGCAAATGAAAAAAAATCAAAAATAATCAAAAAAAATCAAAAAAATTAAAAAAATAGATTTGTTTGGAAAATAAATACACATCGACAAATCAATAATTGATTTAGATTTATTGTACTTTTGAAGCATGTTTTTCAATGGGTGGTGGAATATTTGTACTGGTAGTAGTGGTTGTGGTGGTAGTGGTTGATGATGTAAATGTTTTTGAAGTATCTGGGGTACTACCAATTTTACTGCCAAGACTAGTAGTGCTTTTAGTAGTTTTCTTTTTTCTTTGATTACCATTTTTAGTGCCGAAATTGTGAACGATATCTTTGAGTGGCAATTCTTGGAGTGATTTGTGATTGTTTGCAGATGATTTTCTAAATTCTTTACTGATATCAACACCATGACGTATTTTTGGACCGGTGCCATCATGATTGTCGATAATAATAATTTCGTCATCAGAGTCATAGAGAACATCGGGTGATTGGGTTTTATAGAGAGGAGGGTTTTCGTCGTCACTGGTAGTGGCTTTGTTTTTTCTATTCTTTTTCGAACGATTATAGTCGTTTCTAAAGTTGACGACATGATCAGAGAGACGATTGTATCCATCAGCTTGCATGAGCTTCATTCTTTCACGGAGATAACGCTTTTTGGATTCTGTGTTTCTTTGTCTAAAGAATCCAATCAATAGACAAATGAGAATACCAGAGATTGCAAATACTGGTATAATAATAATGGCTGCGATTTTGGGGACATAGAATATGATCAAAAATACATAAGTGGTTCCAACAATGGTGGCAATAAAATTGGCCAAACCACTCATCCACTTGACACGAGAGGGCGAGAATAAAAAGAATGAACCAACAATCCAAAATATCGGTATAAAAAAGCCAAATATAAACATGGTCCAGGCGGGACCCAAACCCATAAGACTACAATACACACAAGACTCGTCGGGATTGATGTGGTTTGTTTGTTCTGAATGCATAAATGAGACCAAGTCTTGCATTTTTGTCAATAGGACATGCTGATCACGTTTGCCTTCAATTTTTACACGATTGATTTCTTTGTCCATTTCAATGATGTGGTGTTGCTCCTTCTCCAATGTTCTACCAATTTGTTGGGTGGCACCAATGTTTTCTAAGAGCAATACTCTATCATTTACAACCAAAAGATTTGGGATGGTTGAGCCATCTTGTAGCTTGACTTCACCGGCAACTTTAACTGCATTTGGGATGACACTCTTTACCTCTTGAGCTAAAAAACCTTTTTCCTTTACGACATTTGAATTTCTGCCGACACTATCAACGCCAACATTACCATCATCATAGCCGTGCATTTTTTTTCTATCATATTCATAGATTTTCAATTTGTTGATCTTTTCCCAATGATCAGACTTATCCTTTTGAATATTGGTCTTGATTCTTTGATCTGATGGTTTAAAAAGCTCACCAGTAATTAAAACATTACCATTGACTGCCAATGCTTGAGAGGGTGTTGTAGTGTTGATACCAACTTTTCTCTCTGTATAGATAATATCATCTGCATATGGATTCTTTCTCCATGATTTACGAGGATTTGTATACTTTGGCTCTTCAGTGGGTGGAGGTTCAGGTAAAACAATTGGGACACTAACTAAATTTGATTGATCCAATATTTGGTTTAAATTATTTGGGTTTTGTGGTATTAATGGATATGTGGTAATTTGTTGTTGTTGTTGTTGTTGAATATGTTGATCTTGAAATAAATTATTTGACTGATCAATTTGAAGATTAAAATTTGTACTATTATTATTATCTTGATTAAAAATTGAATTATCCCAATTTGTATGAAAAATTCCATTGTTTGATAATAAATTATTATTACTATTATTATTTTCACCTAGAGATGTTGTAGATGATGATCTTAGTCCTGTTATTTTATCAGCACTATTGTTATTATTATTATTATTTTGATCTGTATTATAAAGAATTTGAATTTGGTGTTGTTGATTATTATGTTGATAATCATCGCTTGAATCTGAAAATAAATTATTTTGATTTTGATTTGGTGCACCTTGATGTTGTTGATGTTCAAAACTATTATTGTTATTATGTGAACCACTACTATTGTTGCCATTACTATTATTGTTATTATTATTACTATTTTTACCATTATTTGGTGATGAAGATGAATCTTTTTTACTTGATTTATCATGATTTAAGAATCTACCTGGATTTTGACCTCTAACAATCATTGGTGGTGATATTTTGGATTGTAAAGGGAAAAATTGAGCAGAGGAAGATAAAACTGGACTTGTAAATTGAAAAGCAGCGTTTTGTTGTGGAGGTGGTGGTTGATAATTTGGATCAATGACTGCATTTAATGTTAGCACAACTCTAAAGAATTGTTGATTTGGATTTGGTTGATCAGGATTCACTCTGGCATTGTTTGCTGTTGCAGAGCCAAATTGTAATCTACTCCAATTACCTTTACCTTTGCTAACTGAACATGGCTCAACTGGTAGTCTACCTTCTTTTTTACCAGAGGGACCACCTAAATGATGAATTGGTACTCTTTCCGTTGAATCATTTGGACATACAATGGTTGAAGAGTTTGGAAACTTTAAAACATATAGCGTAAAATATAAACCACTTATTTCTGAAACCAAATTTTCTTGATTATTTACATATAAAACATTTGAACTTTCATTATTTGACCAATGTTCTAAACTTCCCATCACCTCGCAATCAACTTGAAATCTATTTTGTCTATAAAGAATCCAAGCTGCATCTAATTCTGAATATTGAATATTTTTATCTGTTCTTTTTACTTTAAAATCATATGTTCCACCTCTATAATAATACAAAATAATGTTAGAATAATCAATCAGCCGATGTATAAAAAAAGAAAAACTTACAAATTATTCTTTTGACTATCAAATAAATAATAGGCATTTGTTGGTGGAATATAAGTTTCCCATTCATCTCTTTGAACTGCTTGTTCATAGGCTCTTTTTAATGATTTTTTACTTAATGATGAGGCATTGTTGGGGCTTCCCGAAACTAAAGGTGACATGGGAGATAATGATGAAAAATTCGAAGATGATGGTGATTGTAAAGGTGATATTGGTGCGGGCGATGAAGCTGGAATAGATGATAATGATGGAGGTGGTGAAGGTGATGAAACATCACTACTCGGTGTAATTATATGTTGTCCATTGGATGTAGTGGTTGTTGTGGTTGTAGTTAATGATAAACCATAGGAATCTGTAGGGTGTTGTTGTGGTTGTTGTTGATGGTGATGATGTTGTGGTTGTTGCTGATGATGTTGATTTGAAAAATCTGAATTAAAATCTTGTGATGATTTTGTTGGATCAAAGAGATTATTAAATAGGGATTCATATGAAAAAGATAAGTTTGTATTGTTTATATTATTTTGTTGTTGGTTTGTAAAATTTGCAGAATTATTTATCACTTGATTTATATTCATACTACTTGAAGTACTAAGTATATTACCATTGTTGGGTTGATTAACATTTATTATATTTGGTGTGTTTGGTGTATTTGGTGATCCAAAGGTCATGCCCAATGGTGAACTACCCATTAATATAGAATTTTTCATTGTTGGATCGTGCATATTTGATCTTTTATATATTTTAGTGTTTATATATTGATTATTATGATTATTATGATTATTTGTGTTTATATAAGATTTAAAAGGTTTTTGAAATTCTGATGATGAGGCGTTATTATTATGTGTAGAATTGTATTCTGTTGGTATTGCAAACTGTTGTTGTTGTTGGATAAATGTAGTTTCAGGAGACTTCCTACTATCGCTTATATTATTTGTAATATTACTATTGGGAGTTGAAAATGGATTTGATGGGATGGGTGCAGAAAAGTTGTTATTTACACTACCACCACTATTTATATAAGAATGATTTTGATTTTGATTTTGATTTTGGTTAGAGTAATGATTTATATTATTAATATCGGTAGTACTACTGTTATTACTGTTATTACTATTATAACCTAGTATATTGCTAATAGTATTTTGACAATTTTTATTATTATTTAAAACTAAATTATTATTGCTATTATTATTATTATTATTATTATTATTATTATTATTACTATTGATGTTAACAGTGTTATTGTTGTGATGTGTGGTTATATGATGATTGTGGTGTGATGGGTGAGGAAAGATATTGTGGTGAGAATTGGTGGTGTTCTCCAACAAATGATTATTACTAGCTCTGTTGTTTAAGTTATTATTGTTGTTAATAATGTCGTTTGTTGTTAAAGATGTTTTATTATTATTAATGTTGCTGTTGATTGATATCGATCCATTTCGATTGTTAATTGTCATTTTCTTTTCTCTCAAAAAACTCTCTACTTCGCCCCCCAATTTTAGCGTTAGAACCCTAGAAAATAATTTTTTTAAAAAAAAATTAATAAAAATTCATTTTTGGTCCAAAAATATATAACCTTCCTTAAAAAGGATGAAGCGTTGGAAAAAATCTATAAAAATGTCGCAAAGTTTTTTCTTTTTTTTGAATTGAAAAATACGAAATGAAGTGTTGAGTGTGTTAAATTAAAAAAAAAAAATTATATTTTTATAACGTAAGAGTGGGACCACCCCCCCATCATTCACTGCATCCAACAAGGATCACCCTTTTAGCACACGATCTCTCTTCTACTACTAAAGGTCACATGTTTAAGCACTTAAACACACCAACCAACGTGGTCAGTATTTTATTGTAGTTGTGCTTTTTCAGACAAACCATATTGTTTTAGAACATTGATTATTATTGTGCATTGGTTATGTTTTATGATGAATGGAAAAAAAGGTCTGCATTTCAAGATGAGAAGCCTTGAAAAACAGAGAATCGATGTGTGGTTCTAAATAAAGATTTCTTTTTTTGAAAAATTTGCATATTACAAAACCATGCGCATATTTGTGATAGAAAAAAAAAAAATAAAAAAAAATTAAAAAAAACACATCATCCTCACATTGATTGTGTATGATTTATGATGATGAATGTATGGTGGATTTCTAAATCCAGAGCCAGTCACCATAATGGTGCACCAATCAACCTATGATACGATTGCAATTGACAATAAATGGAGTAATTATAATTATAAAAATAAAACTTACTTTTGATATAATCCACTGTAATAATAGTTGCTTGGAAAAAGAATAAGGTATAGAGATAATTAAAAACCAATGTTTTTAAAAATATTGAAAATACGTATTTAGGAACACAATAGGGTGTTTTGTTTTTTAAAAAAACAAAACAATTATATTATATTTAATACTTAAATGGTGTGACACACAGTCTATTTTAGTTATTAAGGTAAGGTGAGAGGATCCAAATTCCGAATTTGTGTGGTGATGGAGGTGGTGAATAAAAAAAACAAGTAATGGGGGGGTATAGGAGAGTGTGTGGTGGAGTGAGTGTGAGTGTGGGAGGTGAACGCTAAAGTTAGGATTGATGATGGTCGAATGTAGAAACATATAAAAAATAAATAAAAAAAAAGTATAATATTTGAGTTTCTTTATAAAGAAAAAAAAAAAAATCAAACCAGTTTAAATATAGAATATAGAATTCTAAATTTATTTTTATTATTATAAATGATTGAAATATTCTGTCAAAATTCCCCCTTGTATACTCACTCAACACCCCTTAATATTCCCAAAAAAAATCACATACAAATTATCAATTTTATATTTTATCAAAAAAAAACAAACAAAAAAACACCAAAAAAACATAACATTCTTTTCACACCACTCAATAGAAAGGTTTTTCTCATTTTGGTTGACACTTGTAAATTGATTAAATTAGTGGGGTATGTATTGTTTATTAAGATTTAAATTTGGAATTCCATTACTAAAATGTGATTTTTTAATTTCAAAAAACAGAGGATTTCAATTGGATGGTTGACAGGTATCTCCATATTAGTTTTTTGGGATAATCATCATAATCATCATCAGCATCATCATCAGACTCAATATACACACACTAGTGTTTATTTGTGAGTGTGGTAAAAGTCATTCCATGATGTGGGGGTTAGAACTCGAATACTATTACCGACTTTTTTGAGTAGACAGAAATTATTTCTGGTTAGAGATTGGGTGTGTATGTGGTGGGGGAGGGGGTAAAAAAGTTGGGATGGGGAAACTAGCCAGTTGGGATTGGGTGGTGTTGGACATTACTATGTTTGGTTAATTTTATTCTTATTTTAGATAGATACAACATTTTGTCATCACACTCACTAAAAACACACCCCACACACACAAAAAATTACATTTGTCCCTATTAATAGTGTGTGAGCAGTGTTTTTGAATATTTGATTCCCATCTTGATTTCTTTTCAAAAATGAAAAACACACCTTGACCTCAATTTGTCCAGCTAGTAGTTTTGATTGGGTTTTTGAACTTTTTCAATGTATACTACACATAATGTAAGTTCAACCAATCATTTACATTCTATCAGCTGCTGTTCCATTGAATAAAATCACATGTTTATTATGAATGAGGAAATTTATTACAATCTTCCTATCAATTTGGATCAAATGTGTAGGCAAGAAATGAAAAAATGGGTGGTGATGTGTGGGTGTGCATGTGTATGTGTATGTGTATGTGTGTGTGGGTTATTGATATATAAAAATTAAATTATCATTAGATAAACACTGCCACCAAAAAAGGAGATGACACAATTCTTTTTCCATTTGAGGATGATTGATTGGATTTCATATAAAAAGATATACATATAAAAACAGTTTGGGAAACTCTTTTTTGTGTTTTGATTTTGATTCTAATTGGATATATTCATTATCAATTAGTAAAATATCCACCATGCACATCTTTGAGTATATTCTCTGATAAATACTAATGTGAATTTGTAGTTCAAATCATTTTAAACTAGCGATTTTAAATTGATTTTATCTGTTTGTTGTGTATTTTAACACAATAGATAGACTTTTATTTGATAAATCATATTACATTCATCTCGAGATCATTATCTCCAGTATACGAGATATAGGTGTAGAAAGAAATACTTAAATTTAAATATAAATATTTAATTGGAATAGCTATGAATATTAGGGATCATCATCATATGATATATGTGAGAGAGTTTGATTACCCAATGAGATAAAAACAACACTAATGATAAGGATCCTTATGATGTGCCACGAATACATTTCGCTTTGCTCCTATTAATACAATGATATTCTTTCTGTGCAATCACTTATCAATCGAAGAATATTGTGCCCTTTTCAAATAATTTCGAAAAAAAAACAAAAAAAAAAACAATTTAAATTAAAAAAAAGTATTTTTTCAAACTTTTTGATCAAAAAAAAAAAAGACGTTTTATGACCCTCAAACATAAGGCTCTTATAATCAATCAATTGATTTGTATATCTGTTTAATTTTGTGTGTGTGTGTGTGTGTGTAAAAAATCTAGATTATTTGTCTTGTTTTTTTTTCTTTTATTTTTTTTAAATTTTATTTTATTTTTGCAAAATTTAGTGGGAGTGGGGATATTGTATTCTACAATATTACAGCATAGTGCAACCAAAAACAGAGTCGACAGAATCATATAAACAACACATAATATCTCATTTCATTAATATTACATATCCTGTGTTATTACTACCGACACTCGCCATCATCCCATTGATTGGTCCCTAATCATAGACACTTCTTGATCGATCAAGTCGTGGGAATCTGACCATTTATTCCTTTTCCAGAAAATCAAAAATCATAAAAATACAAATATAATATCTATATATCTCAAAACCAAGATAGATCATGTTTTTTAAACAATTATCAAGTATATTAAAAGGTAAAAAGATGATATGGATACAGAAGATAGGCAGGATTATACTAACATTACCATCAATACAATATTATAGATGATGATAAATTGTCATCGATTAGAATCAAATTACAGGATAAATTAAATATAGGGACATCTTCGCCCAAACAGGGAAGGGACAGAAAGTTTGTGTTGACGTTTAACTCACCCATAGCTTATCCACCTCCTTTGCCGTCGTTTCAATGTGCATCACAGTATTTTAGCGTGTCAGAGACAGAGCACTCGGAACAGGCATTCTCATTTTACTATGAAGAGTTTGAAGAGACGTTCAATGCACCCAGTTATCAAGTACAAGAGCAAATACCTAATATCGCTGAGCCAGCAGATGGCATGCACCCCTATGGCATGGATTTGAACCAGTACCAGGGCAAACGGTTTCAATCGCCCATACAGGACGTAAAGCCACACTTTTTGCGTGGTGTTCAGACGCCCATCAAGGTGTATAATCAGGTGGCGGCTCATCAGCGTATATTGAGCTTTCAAGAACTGCAGAGTTGCAACCATTTGAACCAAATCACATATGTGTGCATTCGTGACACACCGTTGACGACCAAGACGAAAAAGATGTTGTTTAAAAAACTGGCCCTGTGCTCGGTGCTCGAGACCCTGATCCTCAAAAATATCAACATTGGCAGTTTGTCCCAAAACATCCGTTTCCCCAACCTGAGGTTCGTTGACCTCTCTCAAAACAGAATCAAAAACTTTTCCGGTTTTCGCAAGTTGACCAAATATTCCCCTAATCTCGAGATCCTTGATCTGTCCGCCAACCCCATAGCGGCCACCGATGACTTTGCCTTTAAGCTTGTACAAAAGCTATTTTTACTCGAGTCGGTCAACCAAAAATTTGTGCCAGTCGACGACCGTATCCGTGCCATCAACTTGCACGGAAGCTACGAGCAGAGAAATAATGTCGAGCGAACTCGTTGGGAGCTGATGCTTGATGGCATTCAAGAGATTAGAGAGTTTCGTGCCATTCACCCTGGCTGGCAACCTGCGGCCATCACCCAGATTTCGTTCCCCAACACCCAATTACGATACTTTTACGTTGGCAACTTGGTCAACATTTTGCATTTGGATCTTAGCAACAACATGATCACCGATATCTCGACAGGGGGCCTTGAGAAATGCGAGTATTTGCAATACTGTAGTTTTAGAAACAACCAACTCTTTCGTCAAGATACTGTCGACATATTTGAATATACACCATCCATTCGTATCGTGCACTTGGACATGAACGTCAAGCTTGTGGGATACAGACAAAAGCTGGTGTATGTCACTAGAAATTGCAGAGGTACCAACAGAACACTCGGTCTCGTTCAAATCGATCAAGAACCAGTGTCACTGGCCGAAAAGGTGTCAGCAGTCGAGGCTTTTGAGCCAACCACCCCAGCCACCGCTGCGGGATACAAATGGAAGTTACTCATCATTGAAAAGTATGGTCACAGACAACTCCAAACCATTCCAAACCTTTTGGGATACGTAAAGAAATGTGCGTTCCCCAAGTTGGGCCTAATGATCATCGATGTCGCCGCATTTACAAATGTCGAGATTATTGATTTCTCCAACAACCAATTGACTTCATTCACAGGCATTGGTGGATTAAAGAAATTGCGTGTTCTCTTACTCACAGACAACCCCAATCTCGACACCCAAATGATTGCACAACAATTATCTAGTCTAGACTCGTTAGAGTCCTTTAGCTTCTCTGTCACTCAACAACCAACAACACCAACCAATGCACAATCATCTCCTGCCAAGTCCCACCATCACCACTCTCAACCCACATTGCTACCTCATCCAAGATCGGGTAATTCCAAAGAATACCGTGCCAAGGTACTGGCCGCCATCATTCCCAGAAACAAAAAGTTTTTGTTGCTCGACAACACTGGTATCAGCTACAGTGAGAGAGTACAGGCCTATGCTGACGCCGGCTATCCAACAGATGTTGTTGAAAAGTATCGTTTCCTCTTGGCCCTCACAATCAATTGCACACTTCCATTCAATAGAGGCATTCATCCAGAACAGGTCGAGATTGGCAACCAATATGACCCAACCATGGTCACCTCTCTGAGACGTCTCAGGGATTGGGGATTGGTGTCCAATGTCGTAAACCTTTCCCTCTTTCCTAATCTCAAAGAAGTGGATTTAGCCAACAATCGTCTCACCGATATCGCTCTTCTTGGTCTCCACAACCTTAGCAAGCTCGAGAAACTCAGCTTGATCAACAACCAAATCAATAATCCACTCCAAGTGATTGCTCAGGTATTGGATTCGATTCCAACACTCGAGATTGTCGCACTTCGTGGCAATCCAGCAATAAAGACACCGGCAGATCGTCAAACACTGATAGGATACATGGCCTCGATGAAGTCAACTCAAACCACACTCAAGGTCATCGATACAGAAATCACCATTCACGATAAAGTCGATGGATGGAAACTTGCAGGCGCACCAATCAAAGAGGCTGAGGCCTTTAGACTCTCTTATATTGCCAAGCAAAAGAGCATTGATTTCTATAATATCGCCCATTTAGAACTATGTGATTGCGCACTCGAGTACCTCGATCTCGGCACCATCACCACATTGTTGACCCTCTTGATGCCAAACAATCGTTTCCAGACATTGGCCAACATCAAGGGCCTATCGGACAACAAAGAGCTCTTTGCCCTCGACGTTAGATTCAATAATCTCTCCTCCCTCGAAGATACATCGGAGCAAATCCTCCCAATCAGTGGACTCATGGTACTTGGCATTCAAGGCAACCCTTTTATATCCAACAACCCAACACAAAACAAGGCCTTTAACTATAGATCAAAATTCCTGTCGCTTGTCAGACCCCTCTACCAAGAACATCTCTTCCCATTGTCTATCCTCGACTCGTCTGAAATCACTTGCGAAGAGCTCGCCGAAGCAGCCGTTTCCACCGCCCTCAAGGGCGACACCAACGCCAAGAAAGACCTTGTATTTAGTATTGCCATTCTCCGTCGAACACCCGCCAACATCCCATGCGACCAGCTCTATGAACTCGATCTCAAAGGCACCTTTATTTCACATTTAAATCTCTCCCGATTCCCCAATCTTGTAATACTCTCGCTGTCAGACAACAAGATCTCTGACAACAATCTCAAAGACTCGCATATCTCCTCGCTTCAGCAACTCAAGGCCCTCGATCTCAGAAACAACAAACTCAAAGATCTCGCCCTCCTCTGCAAACTCATGGACACCATGTCCATCGAGACCCTGTTTGTCGAAGAGAATCCCTGCTTTGACCTTGACAATCAAAAAGATAGAGTCAGATTCTTTAAAAAGACCACCAATCCAAAACTTTTGAACACCTTAAAATATTTAAATGGTATACTCATTAGCTCTGTAGATACTTGTAAATTTTCTCAAACTAAATCTGCTAAAAGAAAATAAATATGATTTATCTTTTTTTACCCATTACATATATGTGGTGTAGTCGTTACTAGAATTGCGTGAAACCATTTTTTTATTTTGCCGACAGCATAAAAATTGTCCTGGAGTAAGAAATCTAGATATTTTTAAAAAAGGGCGGTGTTTTTTTCAGTTTTTCACAACCATGGCCTTGTATTTTTCGGATTAAATTCATATCTTATTTATTTATTTTCACACGACCCACACCCACCCACGCTATGAACCAAAAGAGTTTTGCTTTACTGTTGGTAGTGCTGTATGCAATAGTGGGGGTATGTTTGTCGTTCATCTTTGATGATGTAACACCACCCTTGGTAAATGATAGATATGCAGAGTATTTAACTACAACAAGTTCAGTCTGTAAAAATAATTATGAGATTATATTGGTGGCTAACAATGTCGCCGATACTTTGGATATTACAGGAACTTCAGAAACTGTGTGGAAAAGGGAATTGGTTTATTCTGATGTGAATGTAGGTAAATACCTCTATAGCCTTTCTATAGAGCTTCCTAGCTCTCCTACTCAAACTACTTTTAGTATCAGAATCCAAGAAAATGGGGTTGATACCGTACAAGTTGTTAATTATTTGTGTCCAGGTATGTCATTATTATATTGTTATTCTTCGATATTTCTTGTTAACACGAATTCATTAATCTTTTTCTGCATTAGAACCACCTACACCAATGATGGAGGTAATTTCAGATACTCTACAATATGATAGAAGTGGTCAAAATTTTGGAGAGTTTCCATACTTTCTTATGAATATTACAAATTTAGATAAAGCTCAACCGCCACCAATGACTGCTGGTTTTAATGTAGTCTCCCAAACACTTGTCAATCCTGTTGTTCAACCTTTGGGTGCCAATATTTTTAGAGTCGGTTTTTCTTTCTCAACCAATTATAATTGGGATGATATTGACATCGATATTTATATGAGAATGAGATATCCTAATGGTCCAAATTTTTATGGCCTCAATCAACTTTCATCTTTTCTTCAACAAGGTATTTATTAAACTTATTTGTACCCAAGTCGAAAGTATTCTAATCACATTCTCGAATAGAATCAAATTTAATTGATTTCAAGTTTACAACATATCCACAAGACTATATATTGGATGAAGGAGCTGTTGCCATTACAAACATAATAGACACTGTGAGAACTAGTGATCAACACCCATTTCTGATGAGCAAAGGTAACAGTATGGTAGGGAATAGTCCTTTTTGTATTTTCCAAGACAATACAGATAAGAGTATGATTAAAGAAAAATTCTTCACTGTTTCATTACCAGTCAGCGAGGGGTCAAACTTAGTTACAATCGTACATGTAAATAATAGTCAACTTTTCCAAGACATGGTCGACATTACATATACAAGTAAGTTTCTAATTTATTGATAATCGGTCTATATTTATTAATATTTTTTAAAAAAAAGAGAGAAGTAAGGATATTAGTTTTACTGGTTCGTCGCACTATTTCAATGTAGAAAGTTATACTCTATCAACAAGTTTTCAAACAAGCTCTTATATAGGAATTACTGTGATGGTTGGTAATTTTGATAGTACCAATAGCTTACCAACTTCCCTCCCTTATGGGCTCGAAAGAGGAAATGCAAATGATTATATATTCCAAGTAGACTTTGTGGCATCAAAGTTTGCAGCCGGAATTAAAGTTGATTTTAATGATAATGGACCAACAGTACCACAAGCCCTTGATCCAGCCAGTATGTATTTCTTTAATTGTTACTTTTGTTATTTTAAACTGACATATTGTTATACCTAGTTGTCGATACAGCGGCACCAGTAGTGCATGCTATATCCCATCGATATGTAGATAACTTTATGGTTATTCAAATGAATATTCAAGATGACTATTCTGGCTTTTATGATATTTTAAATTTAGGTTCCGCTCGAGATATCATCAGTGGTAATACCAATAGTGGAGTTTACGAGTTTTTACTAGATTTAACATATCGTCCTCTCGCTGAGTTTATAATTTCTGATACAGTAAACAATAATTACAAATTAATGAAGGATAAATATCTTACAACTGGTCTTGATAAACTCCCTGATGGTAAGTCTATTAGTTTTTAAGGTATTTTATCATCATTTTCTAATAGTGTATATTTTTTTTCACAAAAGTCCATCTTGAACTCGCTAAAATTACAAACATAACATTTAAATATTCTGAAATTGATGTTTCAACTGGGCCAAAGACCAATGTTTTATATATACACTATCCAAGTCTATATGGTCCTATGAGACCAACAATTGAGGTCTCCACCTCTGTTTTAGTTTCCAAGACTAAAATCTTTTATGGTGTATATGATTACAACATTGAAGCTTTCAAGTTTAACATTGAAATCCAAAAAAATCATATAAATGGTCCATTTTATTATAGTCTAGCAATTAAGGATCAAATTATTTTCTCACCCCAATTAAGGTAAGTCGTTGAAAGTAAATTAGTATTTATATAACATTTATATTAAAATATATATTACATAGAGATATATTTGGACCTCCAGCAGAGTTCAATATTAAATCTATTCTTGGTGATGCTGCTGGACCAATCATAACAACAGTTCAACTTTTACCAAAAGATGTTACGATTCCTAGTGGTGTTCAAACAAATGTTACCTGGAGATTTACAATTGAGGATTCTGTTAATGGTCTCAAAAATGGTACGATAGTAATACAAAGTAGCTTGGATCTAGTCTATTATACAATTGAAATATCACCAGAATCAAAATATTTCCTCTCTGGAGATAGAAATATTGGTATTTACGAGGTATCCATTCCCGTGAATGGTAAATGTAAATCTCAAAAATTTTCCATATTTTCCATAACGCTCTTTGATCAACAAGAATTTGCTTCTTTCCATTCAATTTTTTCTGAATCATCATTCTATGACCCTTTAATGAGATTTATTGACCAAATAGAAGCTGTAACAGTTATTAATACAATGTGTCAATATACTCAAACAGAGTCAAACCCACCCCAATTGGTTTCATTTAATCCAAAGACTATTGATGTAACTTATTCTGGGTTGTTATTGCAAGAGTCGCCTAGATTGGTTACTTTTGATTTCGAAGCCTTTGATGAGTCTGGTATCATGTTGTCTGTGCCCCCAAAGATATATTTATTTGATATTAGACAAAAATCTGTACAAATGGATGCAACATTAGTTTCTCACAATGACACCAACGCTGTTTATCAATGTAAATTTGAAATTCCTTATGGATTCGGTTTCTCAAGTGGTATAAGTGTAGCCTTGTATGGTATTGTAGATAATCAGAGTAATTTCAAGGGTTATCCATCGACTCAATTACCTGTCAGCACTATCAATGTTTTGCCAACTCTAAATATGAATATATCAATTCTCTCAACAACTCCATTATCGACAAAGGGTGGTAGTTTAAATATCTTTGGTAAACTCTTTAGTTTGATGGATAAATTGATTATTCAAGATAAAGATATGAAAATACTTCAAACTCTCGGCCAAAACGCATCTTCAAATTCTTTATTTATAGTAAATGATGTCCAAAGTTTTGATATGGAGTTTGTTTACCTGACCATGAAAAGAGATTACTCTGATCCAGAAAATCCCCAGTATTCAAATACTTTTAAACTTTTCCTCCAAGGTTATGTTCCAAGCAGTAGTAGTGGTGCACCATCTAGCGAGAATGGCCAAGATTCTCTGAGTAGTGATTCAAATATTCCAACAAACTCACCCCAATCATGTATAAATCTGTGTAGTGGACATGGTGATTGTACTTCTAATGGTTGTCTCTGTAAATCACCATGGGTAGGTTTAGATTGTTCTTC
>AJWJ01000251.1:0-32903 GCA_000277445.1 Polysphondylium violaceum
AAAAAAATCAATCAATCAATTAACTGAGCAATGATTGATTTAAAATTGAAATTTAATCACTATCACTTGAGGAAGAGTCTGAAGAGGATTGGTCACGTTTTGATTCCTTTTCTTTTTCTTTTTTGGCATCATATTTGGCCTTTTCACTTTGCCATCTCTTTTTGTCTTCATCAGCCATGACTTCATATCTCTTTTTCTCTTCAGCAGAGATTTGGCCCCATTTGGTACCGAGTAAGGAACCAATTTCACCAAAACCAGCACTTGGATTCTCGGCTTTGACAGTGGGACGATGTTCTCTAGAGAAAAATATAAATGGAGAAAGAGATCTACGGGGTTCCTCTGGATCCTTCTTCTTCTTCTTCTTCTTTTTCTTTTTGGTATCTTTTTTGGACTTGGTATCCTTTTTGGACTTCTTTACCTTCTTTTTGACTTCAGTGTCAGAGGAAGAGTCATCAGTGGAGCTATCATCATTGTTTACTCTCATTTTTGGCTTTGGAAAAGGGAATTGGATGGAATCACAGGCACACCAATGGAGTTTATAATATTATACAAAGAAAAAAAAAAAATAGTTTTTAAAAAAACAGATATATACAGAATGATTTGTTATCTATTTATAAACAAAAAGAAATTAATTGTTTAATTAGTATTTATATTATTTATATATACATATATACAATGAGAGAAATAAAATATATGAAACAAATAAATACCACTATTATTTATTTATTCACTACAACAAATAATAAAATAAAAAGCAAAAAACAAAACTAATCAACAACAATAATAAAAATCTAATTTGAAATTTTGAAATAAATTAAAAAAATAACTGTGAAAAATTTTTTTGACAGTTATAAAAAAAATTTAAATTTTTGAAATTTGGTGTATAGAAAGATTACTATATAAAAAGATTACATGGAGCACTAGTAGTAGTAGCTATAAAATTTTATACATACAAAGTTTTCTATATAACAAAATTGAGAGGAAAGTGAATGAGAGAAAAATTTCTCCATACAAACTTTTATGTGAGGGAAAAAGCATGAGAGAGAGCAGTTAATTGATTTTTTAAAATTTTTATTAAATTTAATTTAATTTTTTAATTTGGTGTGTGTCGTGGGTGAGAGGGCGTGTACAATTGAAAAGATATTCAACGAGATGAAAATTTATTAATGGGGGAATTTTTTTTTTTTAAAAAAAAATCGGGTAAAGTGTTAAAGAGGAGGGGTTAGTTTGGCAAAATATTTTTTTTATGATAAAAATTTTATGGCAGGTTTTGGTGAGTGAGTTAGTGAGTGAGAGGATATCTACTTTCATTTACCTCTGTCTACTTTTGAATTGAATATAATGTATTCCTTTCTTTTCACACACACACACATACACACACACAGACACAGACACACAAGTTTCCATATCAAAGAATTTGTATACATGTGATATGTTTGGTAGGTAGACTGTAATATGTTTGGGGAGACATGTATTTTGTGTGAAGATGCAGGTGAAAGAGAGTATATTTATATATCACTCACTCAATTTTATATCATACAATTTGCTGAATACATGCATACACACACATACACACATACACACACTATCCACTACTCGTAATATAGTAATATAGTGCATAATTATTTTCTATTATTATTAGCATTCAAAAAGAAGCAGCTTCTCAATTTATTTTTTTATTTTTTATTTTTTATTTTTTTTTACTATACAAAATCAGTCGAGTGTACACTACAAATTTGAATTTGAGGATTTTATGTTAATACATTAAACACTACATAGGTGTGATAGTAATAAATAAATAAATAAATATAAAAGTAAAACAACAGGAGGATTAAATTCTGGTATGAGTAATACAGTTGATAGAAATAAAGTATCTGTTAGATTTATAATTGATAAATCACATCAGTATGTCGTATTGTTGGATAGATCAACAACATTTAAACAGATTGAACATCAACTCTTGGAAACAAAACCCAATGATTTATTTTCACCAACAATAGCTTCTAATCTTGATGATTATCAATTGAAATTTATTTACTCTGGAAAGATATTTAATTATCAAAGTACAGTAGCTGATTTAGAGAAAACTCAATCAAAATATCCTTTAAATGTACAACTAATTCACTTAAAAAAGTCTAATAATAATAATAATAGTAGTAATAGTAGTAATAGTAGTAATAGTAATAGTTCACAAGAAGAAGAAACATTTCATGCACACGGATGTTTCTTTGATATTGATGAATTTCAACAAATTGAACAAATATTTAATTCAAAAGAGAATCATGATAATCATACAGTTGATCTCAGCTTTTTAAACAACTTTTTACATTCTTATTGGACTTTTTTAATTTCAAGACATCCTACTTTGCTTGAAAATTCACCTTCTTTTAATTCAAATAGAAATGTTCCATCATCATCATCATCATCAACAACAAACACACCAACTGAAACTGTAAATACCAATACCAATACAAATACCAATACCAATAACAACAATAGTAGTAGACCATTTCCAACAGAAAAGTTATCTAAAATATTAAGAACAGTTTTAAAAGTAAACTCACTGGATGCACATACACGTATCAATAAAGAACAATTTAGAATTATCTTTTACCTGTTTACAACAGAATCTGATAATCACGCATGTCCAAGTGGTTCAATAGAAAGGTTAGTTTTATTATTATTATTGATTGCGATTAAAATTAGTATTTATCAATATTAATAATATTTATATTTAGTGTTAAAAGAATGATTCAACAGTATCATGTTACTTTGGATACTGATCATCCATTTGATAATGAAATGTTTAATACTATTTATAGTACTGTAGAAAATCTTCAAACAAGAAATGAAAATCAACAACAACAACCATTGACATGTCAAAACATTGAATTATTATTTTATCTATACACTGCTCATGTGTTTATACAAAGAGATAAGCATTTAGAAACTAATCAAGATCAACAACACAACCAACACCAACCATCATCTTCAGGTACACCCTCATCTTAAATGTAAATAAATATGTCTGCAGAGTAATGAATGAAAAGAAAATATTTCTATTGAGCAGAAAATAAATATCTTTTTTTGTTTTCTTGTTTTAACGTAAAATTATATATAGATGTGGTATTCTTGAATTTCAGAGTATTCTGAATCAGAAGGTTGTATGAACCCGATTTGTCGAAATTTGTAATAACAATTTTTTTTTTCTAATTTTTTTTTTAATTTTTTTTAATTTTTTTTCATTTATTTCCCCACTACACACATTTTCACCGTGTTTATTATATTATTGTTATTAATTTACACACAGTTTTACAATCATACATATATAAAAATAATCGAAAATGGGTTGTTTTGAAGGAAATGAAATTAAAGTTCAAATCATTTACTTGATTTGTATATTATTATGTGTAGGTGATCATGCATTCAAGAGTCATATTTAATCAATCACGATTTTTCTGAAAAAAAAGGGAAATAAAGGAATATTATTAGTATTAACAATAATAACAACACAATATATCTCTAGATTTTAGGTATTATCAATGCATTTTCAATTCTTATTATAGGTATCATTATTTGTATTGGTACTATTGGTGTAGCAATATGTGGTGCAGCAGGTGCTAGATTTAAAATGGATAAACTTTTATTCTACTTTACTCTTGGTTTATTACTTTTAATGGCACTCTGTGTTGTTTCAATTGCTTGGCAAGCTGTTAAAGCCAAAGGTTTCTCTTGGTGGATGTTGTCAAATTTCGTTTTAATGATTGTCTATGGTACTGGTATTTTTGTTACATATTTATTAAGAGGTAGAACATTATTTAGATCTGCTGGTACTGCTCAAAATGCTTCATTCCAAAAACTTTAAAAGAAAGAAAAGACACACATATATACATATACATCATATCACATAATATATCCATCTTTTTCATCTCTCATCTCTCTCTCTTATTTATTACCGAATAAAATCAAAAAACAAAAAAACACTAATCTTTATAAAATGAATGATCTTGTCATAATTTAATTCAATTAAAATGTATTCACATAATTCATGAGGATAGGATGTTAATGAACCATTGTTTTGCTCTTGTTGTTATCAACATGAAACCTTGATGTTTTTGTGAGATAACACAACATTTTTAGCATGATCTATATAATTGTTAAATTCAATGCACTGATAATTAAATGTAAATATTAGTGTATTTTAACTCTTTATACATAAAGTTTATAATATTACTTACAGCAATATTACTATCATCACAATCTAAATTATTTTGAATCAATTTTGATATTCTCTTGTAATGACACAAGGTATGTTGGTTTGTTTTTTGTTGTTTTGCTAAAGTAGATGATGAACAAATTTGAATTTCACCGCAAATGGTTAATGAGCTGGTTTCATTTAAAATTTGATTAATAATCACCGGTGCTGATAAATCTAAAAACTCTTTACACTATTATTAATGGTGGATTAATAAATGGATTGGTTTAGGATATGTTTTTGTTATATTATATATAAATACAATAGTGGAATAATTTGATGGGATTGAGGTACAGATTCTACCAAGAGCAGAGTAGATTTCACTGTATGTTAAATTATCAGCTTTGGTTAAAGATTCCAATGAATCTACTGATAATTGACACAAATCACATTCGATTGGTGTAAAAGCATTTACACTATTAAATATGCAAACTAAAGCACAAAGAATTGCTACAATTGAAAGAATTTTCATTTTTATTACTTATTATTTATATATATGAGAACACGACAATGATGATGTAAGAAGAATGAAAAAAACAAACACAAAGTATCCCCGAAAACATAGGAGAAAAGGGCCTGGATCTTTTTATTTTTTTTTATTTTTTTTATTTTTTTGACGACTTTTCAAAAAATTCATTGATTTGATCATAATCTAGATATTTATCAAATAATTGAAAATGAATGAATCGTGTGTAATTGAGGGTATTCATAGCCAATATCAGTATCCTATACTACCTACTGGATGTGAGGTCACTGCTGTTAGTATATTACTTACCTATATCGGTCTTTGTCAAGAGATTGTGTCAAAAGAGTCGTTGGCCAGTATAGTTATCAAAGAACAGGATCCTGATTACACCCTCAATCCACCCATTGGAGGAAACCCTTATAGAGCTTTCATAGGTTCGCCTTATAGTAAAGAGTCATTTGGCGTATTTCATCACCCCATTAGGGAATTGATAGAGTCTATTTGTAAATCAAATAATTCACCATTTCATGTGCAGGATCTTACCATAAAGTCCAATCACATTCATAAATATACACTGCAAGACAATGAATCTGCTCAATACATTACAGATCGTTTAGAGTACTTTGAAAACACTTCCAATGATTCAATAGACGACAGTGATATCAAGGTATTAGAGAATCACCTCACAACCCATAAAACGCCCATTGTCATATGGATGACACTCGAGCTCAAGCCACCAAGAGGAATTACAGATATTTGGTATGATGTAAAAAATCCATCACAGCCCATTCATTGGGTATCCCCAGAGCATTGTGCATTATTATCAGGGTATGTATATATACACACAAGTTGATGGATAGATTATTAATAACCACCAACAAATAGCTATGACAGTGAGTTTTATTATGTTCATGATCCCCACACAGGCAAGAGAGAAAGTTACGATAAAATCCTATTCCTCAAAAGATGGAGACAAATGGGAAGACAGGCTGTAACGGTTGTATCATCGAAATAAAATTTTAATGTATATCTATCAAATCTCACAATAGTATTTTTCTTTTTGGACAGGAAATAAAAATTGGCGAGCCCAGTTTTTTCTTTTTCTTTTTTTTTTTTTTTTTTTTAATTGCGAATTTTCTGGACACGAGCATGAAGATATATTAGATAGATCTATATATATTGTAAATATGCAACATAATAGGAATTATCAACAGCAGCACCCTAGTGGTGGATATCAACAGCAACAACCACAACAACAACAACAAAATATGCAACAACAGATGGGTGGTGGACAACAACAAATGAACTACCAACAACAACAGTATATGCAACAACAACAACAATATATGCAACAGCAACAATATATGCAACAACAGCAACATCAAATGCAATTACAACAACTTTTAAATAACTATTATCAACAAAACCCACATGTATACCAACAAATGATGATTTTACATCAACAGAATCCACAAATGTATCAACAAATGCTTATGCAACAACAAATGGCACTTCAACAACAGTATATGGGTCACAACAATATGATGCATAATAGCAATAACAATAGCAATAACACTAATAGCAACAATCATAACAATGAAGACGATTCATTTGGGGATTTTACCTCATCATCTTCACCATCAATACCTACGACTCAACAATCACCTGCTTCACAATCTAAAGAAAAAGAAAATCCTTTAATTGCAGCTGCTAAACAATTTCAACAACATCAACAAGGTCCTATAGAATCAAACGTTAGTATTACTATTATTATATAGTGCCTACTGCGTAATATATTCTAATAATAATAATAATATTTATCATACACAGGGATTGTTATTACCTACAGCATCATCTACATTACAACCAAATACTGTTATGGGTAAGAATGGTAAAATGATACCAAACTATGATGTTTTACATGAAATTGAAGAAGAGGAAAAGAAATCATCACCAGCATCAACTCTTACTCCAACAAAAACAGGTGACAGTGTTGAAAGATCATCATCATTCATTAATCAACAAAGCGATAGTAAATCTAAAGATAAATCAGCAGCAGTAGTTTTAAATGAATTTGGTCATCCAATAATACCTACAAATAATAGTAATAGTCAGAGTAAAAGTACACCAAATCCCCTTAATCCCCAGACCTCTGGTTCTTTTGATACCATGTTGCAACAACAACAACAACAACAACAGCAGCAACAACAACATCAATATCAACATCAACAACAACATGAACAACAGTTTGGAAATATGAATACCAACATTTATAATCAACAAATGAGTCAACAAAATTTCCAATATCCTCAATCACAATCTATGAATTATCTATACAATAATCAACAACAACAACAACAACAACAACAACCACAACAATTTAGTAATATGACTACATCAGTGACTACTGGCACAACTGATGACTTTGGAGATGATGATGATTTTGGAGGATTTGAGTCTGCTGGAAATGTAACACAAACCCCTTCATTCCAATCACCACCTCCATTATCCAATCAAGCACCAAATAATATTCTTCCACCAAATCAAATGAGTTCAGTTGCTTCAAACCAACAAGCAACAACAACTGAAGAAACAAATAATAGTGTTACTAGTAATAGTAATAATAATAATATAGAAGAATCAGGACCCTTAGATTTAGAAAAAATGATGATGGAGTCTAAAAGATTAGTTGGATTAGTTAGACCAGATGTATTAAAACAAACTACACCACCAGCAACAATAACAGCATCAACAACCGCACCAACAACATCAACGCAAGGAAAGTTTGATTGGTCCAGTAGTAATTACAAGAAAATCTTTGACACTGTTGAAAAGGAAGTGGATTTCTTTTCAGCACCTTCAGTTGAGGAGACTTCAAATATTACTACCACTACCACTACCACAATATTATCTACCGATACCAAATCATCCAAAAAACCTTTATCATTTGTTTCTGAATCTGAGACAATCACCAACACCACATCAAATATTACCACTACCACCAACACTATTACTATTGATCAACCAATGCCATCAATACCAGCATCACAACCTACAATTCAAGAAGACGATTTTGGTGATTTTGGCGATTTTAATTCCTCATCAACAAACTTTGACAATAATAATAGTACTAGTAATATAAATAATAATAGTGGTTTTGGTAATAATACATTTACTTTTGTAGAATCAGATACAACACCTACATTTACACCACCACAACAACAACCAATACAAAACATAAATTTTTCATCGTCATCACCATCTTCATCTGTCACTAAATCATCAATGAGTAGTGATCCAGTAAATTTAGGTTTTCAATCATCAAATTCATTTGTTGGATTTGAAGATAACTTTTCACCAGCCATGTCAAATCTAAACCCAAGTGCATTGGTTCCAATGGTAGGATCTATGACACCCTCTACTGTTCCACCATCTTTGGTTAATTCTGGATTTGCTTCACCTTTACCACTCAGTAGTGGTGGAAATAGTAAAACCAATTCACCACTTCCAATTAGATCAAGTTCAAATACAACCATCACACCACCATCAACTAGATCATCTTCATCCAAACTTCCACCAATCATAGTCCCACCCGCTGCCACATTAGCTTCTTCATTATCATCCTTTTCAAATGTAAAAACAAACTCCCCAATCAACAAACCAACAACATCATCACCATCAACAACAACAACAACAAACAATTCATTTTCAGATTTCTTTTTTGATTCAGTTCCAACAAATGTTGGTTCTAAACCACCAGCATCAGTAATGACATCAACTCCCCCAGAATTTGAAGAGTTTGAAGAGTTTTCAGACTTTAAATCAAATAGTAATAATGGTTGGGATTTTCCAGATGAACCAATAACAGCAACACCAACAAATAATAATAATATTTCAACATCAACATCAAATTTAAACAAATCTACATCTATAGGTAAAAATTTTGATTCCATTGATAACAATTTATTGGATGATATATATAAATCATTGATTTCACAAGAAAGATTTTTAGAAGCTTTAGAGTGTCAAAAAATGAAAAACAACTCTGGAAATATAAATTTAAATCAATCAATTATGAAATGGACAGGTAAAGATCATCTTAAACATCATCTTACCATTAAACAAATGATTCAAACATTGGAATCAAAGAAAATTCCTCAAGAAAAGATTAATTCATTTTTCAGTCAATTTGAATATCAACCAATTTCAAATGTAGCACTCATTGATCTTCCTTTGGCCATTGAATTACAAAACAAAGCTAAATCATTTGTACAAAATTTACTTTTGGTAGAAAGAAATGAAACTTTTACAATCATTTTTGATACAAGTTTAGTTGATCCAAATAGTATTAATAATAACAATAATCAAGATAGTAAAGCACCAACAACATCAGTAAACAAATATCAAGTTGAAATTAATTCCATTACACTTCAACATTGTTTAGATGAACTTGAACAAGCTCAACAAGTTTTGTTAACAATATCAAATTTACCTGATCTTAATTTAGTGATGGCAGTTAGACAATCATTGAAATACAAAAACTATCTTTTATCATTGTCAGAGATTTACTCTATTTCCTATCAAGTAAACTATACAATGAACTCCACATTTCAAATCACACAATCACCTATCTTTAAAAAGATTACAGATATTTGGAACTCTATCGTCCCCTTGTTTAAAGAGATTAATGTACAATTTTATGATGGTTTGAAATCATGCAACTCTTCAATGATAAGTACTTCAAATCAACATTCTTGTCATATCTGTGGTATCACTCTTGACAATTTTATTGATAATATAACTCAACACAATAATAACTTTTTCCATATGAAATGTGCAAACTTTTGGGTCAATATTATTAATATAAATCTTCCAGTTTAAAAAAAACAAAAACCATTTGTGATTTGTATGAAAATAAAAAAACTTTAAATAATCATTATTTGTTTGTTTGATATCTTTCTTTTTCTTTTATTAAAATTTAAAATTGCTAAAATATTGTAAGATATTAATTAATTTACAAATTCATAAAGAGGTTACATAAGAGATATAGTTCTCATATTCATACCTTGTTATATATACAAATAGATCTCTATGATCTATATCTTATTCTTTCGAAATTATTAATCTTTATAGAGATCTTTATATAGAATTTGATGTATAAATCCCCAATATACACCATAAGTAAGTGTAGCACCTCCTACAAATGTCATCCAAAGTCTATTCTCAGGATGTCTTTTTCTGATATACAAGGTGTATAAACCTGCACCTGATATTATAGATCCACTAAGAGAATGGCATACAGTACATTCTGTTTTTTCTGGTGTTTGTGGTGGTTTATTCACAAGAGAATGAGTGTTATTGTTTAAAGACATTTCTATATAGATATCTATGTGTGGTAGTATGAAGAAATCTTAGTTTTTGTGAAAAAAAAAAACGATAAAAATTTCATATGAACACACAATTTTTACCACACACAGCACACAAACGAAAACTCGATTTATTTCTATGACAAATGACAATGTAAAAGGAAATTTTATATCTACTTTACAAACGAATTATTTTAAAAAATTTGTAAGGATCACCAAATTCTATTCTTAAAACTATAAGTTCCCATTTATTATAAAATTGATAATCGTAGTCATAATAATAATAATGTTTCTATCTAAATATTTTGTTTTTTTTATTCTTTTATATTTTTTAATTTCAACTGTACTATCAAATAATATTAATGAAGTGAATGTAGATAAAATTGTAAATAGATTTAATCAAAGAATTTTTAATCCATTAAATAATCAACAATTTTCAAAGAAATATTTGGATACTGCTCATACTTTTGATAAAAAGCATATTATAAATATTTGGGTATTTTTCAAAGATAAACCAATTACAGATATTAAAGATTTGAAAAGTTTATCAAAAGAAGCTCTCGATAGAAGATCTAAAAGAGGTTTCAACAATAATAATTCAGTAGAAAATGGAAAAGATTTAACTGATTTTCCTGTTCATAGCAAATATGTAGATCAGATTTTAAAATTAAGAAGCAAAGAAGTTATTAAAATTAGAAAATATTCAAAATGGTTAAATGCAGCATCTGTGAAAATTTGTTTAAATTCTAAAAAGAACGGTGATATGGATGTAACCTATGAATTAAGAAAAATACTAGCAGACATAATAAATCTTTCTTGTGTCGATAGAATTGATGAAGTAAACAAATTTAAACCACCTCATGAAGTTGATAAACAATTAGTATCAAGTAAATTGGTAAACGAAGATTCAAACAGTGGCAAAGGCTCTAGTAGTGAACCAACTGATAGCATTTATGGTGAAATTGATTATGGTAGATCATATGACCAACTAAATATGATTGGAGTTTTAGAAGTATGTTTAGTTTTAAATTTTTCTTTGGGTATTTTTATATTAATCAATTTTTATTCAGGCACAGAGTAAAGGATTTATGGGTGAAAATGTATCAATTTTATTAATAGATTCTGGATTTTTAAAGACACATGAAGCATTCAACAATACCAAGATTATTGATGAGAAAGATTTTATTGATAATGACTCTGAAACTCAAAGTTCAATGGGAAGTAAGTGATAAAATTGATTAAATATATAAAGTTTAATCCTATATTAATGCTAAATTTCATAAAATTAGATGCACAAAATTATCATGGAACTTCAACATTATCGTGCTTAGCGTCGTGGGTGCCAGGAAGAATCATTGGTGCCGCACCCCACTCATCATATCTTTTAGCAAAAACCGAAATTGTAGATGAGGAACTTGAAATAGAGGAAGATTATTTAATAGCAGCCATTGAATGGGGTGAATCAAAAGGTGTAAGTATAATTTCAGTATCACTCGGATATCCATTATTTTACAAATATTGGGAAATAGATGGATCTTCCCCAGTATCTACAGCAATAGATATAGCTTCTACCAAAGGTGTTGTAGTTGTAGTTTCAAATGGTAATAACGGAAACACTGGCGTTTATCCACCAGCTGATAGTAAAATGGCAATATCTGTTGGGGCTATTGACTCTTATGGTGAAATTGCTTCATTTAGTGCCATTGGTCCTACACCAGATGGAAGAATTAAGCCAGAGGTATGTGCTCGTGGTGTATTTAATTATGTAGCAAGTGCTGATAGTAATAGAGATTATGGATTTTTAAGTGGAACTAGTTTCTCTGCTCCATTGGTAGCTGGTGCTGTCGCATTGGTTCTACAAGCTCATCCTAATTGGAGTCCCAAAATTGTTAAAGAGGCTTTGATTTATTCGACTGGAAATGATGATCCAGACAACTATAAAGGTTTTGGCACTATAAATGCAATGTTAGCAATTGAATATAATCCATCAAACAATACTTGTGCCCAAGATTGCGGTGAAAATGGTTATTGTGTTCAAGGAAAATGTCAATGTTCACATAATATTAACTCTTCCTGTACAGCAAAAGGTATGCATTTTTAAGATTAAAAGATCTTTCAACCTTATCTAACTTTTTAAAATTTACAGTACTATGTGGATTTATCTGTAAAAGCAATGGTGGCCAATGTAGTAATAAAGATTGTTTCAAATGTTTAGATTCTCAAGCCAAAAATAGTGGAAAGAAAGAAAGTTGTGGAGGTAAGTAGGAATTATTTTTTTGTAATTTTAAAAATACTAATTTTTTTAAAGATATTGGAGTTGAAGCTCAATATCCAAATGATTTATCAAAATTAATTCCAGGTAATTCTATAGTACTAGGTATTATAGGATCAATAGTCTCTATCGTTTTGGGATTTTTATATTTAAATTAAAATTTGTTATATTATAGAAAAAAAAAACAAAAAGTAAAAAAGAGTATTTCTCTTTTATTTACAAAAATAAAATAGTATTTTTTTTTTACTTGATTTATATAACTATTTCAATGATTGAAATCACTCTTTTTTTTTTGTTCTTCTGGGGTATTTAAAATTTTAAAAAGAGAATAAACCTTGATCATTTAAAAAGAATTCTCTAAATGTTTCCCTTCCATCTCTTGGCATCTTTTTGTAGAAATTAAAACAGAACCAAACCATATATCCTTCCAATCCATCAAATAATAGAGACAAGAATACACCAAATCCACCCAAATAACTAATATGAGAAAATAAGAATCCAAGTCTAAATACAATATCCACAACTAAATATGCCATAAACTATTAAATAAACAAATAAAAACTATTAATACACTGTAAATAGTAATAATAAATAAATAAATAATTACCATTAAAAACAATCTTCTTTGAAGATAGTGAGCTGCATAATAACCCAATGGATTGAAAATAAAACCAAAACTAAATAATAACCACCAAGCTTCACTAAAATATGACATAATAGAGAAAAACTAGTTTACCATTGTTAATAAAAAATCAACTCATGATTCTACTCTGCTTTTATCAAACTCTTACCATTAATAAAATAGCTAATGCTTTTATAATAGTACCAGTTTTTTTTAATTCCATATATCTAAGATAATCGCCACCTGGATGAGCAATTACATCTGGTAAATCAAATTCACCCTCATATCCATCACCACCAAAAGGATCACTATTATTATTATTATTATTATTACTACTACTATGACTATTTACATCAAGAGTGGTATGATATGCTTGCTCTCTATTAAAATCAGATTGTAATTGAGCAGCATAATCTTCATCACTTTTAAAAGAATTATTATTATTATTGTTATTTTTTGAATTATTGGTTGTAGTGGTTGTTGTATTATTACTAGTAGTGGTTTGTTGTGAATCAGGAACAATAGTATATGGAGTTGGGGAATTATCTATAATCTGTTGTTGATCTGATATATGTTTCGAAGCATTTGATAATCTATTTACAAAATCTATATCATCTTGATTGATAGGTGGAGTAGATGATGTAGAAGTAGGTTCATTGTTATTCATTGTTTATATATATAATTGAAGATGAATATTGAAATGAAAAAACAAAAGAGATAATAACAATGTACTCTTACTATTCTAGTGGTTTTTTTTACTCTAGAAGGTGTTTATGTGGTCAAAAGATGTGTGAAAAATTAATTTAATTTTAATTTTTTTGTTTTTTTTGGGGAGTATTTGCACATATGACACAAATAACAAAAAAAAAAAAAAAAAAAGAAAAGACCAATTTTAGTCTGGTGTGTTTTTTTCAAGACATTTATATTTTTTTTATTTGCCATATCTTTTTCTTCTGCTTGATATGATAAATAAACCATAATTTATTATTGAACAACTCAATATACAAAATATGTCAAGCAGAGAAAAAGAATTATTTTTTTGTATTATGAACTCAAATTAGATATATTATTTTGCCAAGATTTTTACATTTATTATTATTAAAAAATTAATAATCATCATCATAGTCATCATCAGAATTATTATCATTGTCATCATCATCATTCTCTGAATTTTGATAACTTTCATCAGAATCTGAATATGCTCGTTTGGAACCTGTTATATTTGCAACATTTCGATTATAAGGTTGTGAAAATTTGATATCGTTATTATTGTTATTTATGTTATTGATACTTGATTTGTTGTTGTTATTATTATTATTATTATTGTTGTTGTTATTATTATTGTTATTGTTATTATATTGATGATTTAATAAAGGAGATGGTGAAGTGTGTTTCTTTGGCGAAGAGGGCTCATCGTCAGTATTTGACATCATACTAGACAAAGACATTGGGTTGAATTTTGGTTTTTGTGGACTTAGATGTTGAGCTCCACCAAAACCACTACTATTGCCCATCATATTATTAGTATTATTGTTGTTGTTGTTTGATGATGGCTTGGTTTGTTGTTGAAGTTGATGTTGTTGATGAGCTTTTTGAGGTGGAAGTAGTTTAATAGGAATTGGTTGTCTTTGATGAGAGATGGGTGATGATGGTGGTGATGAATTTGGCGATGAGTTTGGAGATGGTGAGAAAGCATACTTTTTGTTTTCATTTAATGGTGTTGTCATTGGTTTCGGTGGTGGTGGTTGTTGTTGTTGTTGTTGTGGTTGTTGTTGATTATGATTAGAGTTAATAGATGGTAATGGTCTATTATTAAATTGATTCATATGATTCATTTGATTAATTTGCATTTGATTCATTTGATTATAAGTGTTGCTGTTGCTGTTGTTGTTGTTGTTGTTATTTACAATATCATTGATACTTGATTGTTTAGGTGTTGCTACTGGTGGATCATTTACAACTGCTGCAGATTGATGATGATGATTCTCTTTAAATATGTTCTCGGGTGGAATATTTGAATTGATTTTTGAAATACTAGTTTGATCGTCTTGGTCACTATCTTTACTAACACCGCTACTGATACGAGATAGATTTGAAACACTTGTCTCATCGCCAGAGGCAGTACTGGTTGTGGTTGTAGGAGCAGAAGTAGGTGGTTGAGAATAAGCAGAAGGAGACAAAGGTGGCTCTGGTTTGGGTAAAGCAAAGTTTGGGAAATTCTTGTTAAACTCGTTTGTAAATATATTTTGTAAATGAACAGCGTCTTCAAACACCTCGGAGCCAGATTGATTGTAGATCTGTGCATTGTAAAACATGACGTTCACCAACCGGGCAAACTCTTTTGGACTAGGGTATTGTTTGGCAATGATCTTTTCCTTGATAATCTTCATATCCATAGGCTCACGAATGACTTGATAGTAGTCTGGATAATCCCTCTTGGATGGCAGCTTTTGAAAGATTTCACTACGTTTTCTGCCCTCTTCGTCAGTGTCTGAACGGATGAGTTCCCAGAGAGCAAGATACTTGATTTCATTCTCTGTGGTGGGCTTCTTTTTCAGAGTACCAGCAGGTCTGCCTCTACCTTGTTTCTTGACAGGTGGTGGAGAAGGTAGGGTGGGTGTGGGTGGACCCGATGAATTGGCAGATGTGGTGGTTGAGGAAGAACTAACACCAACGCCGCCAGAAGAAGACGAAGATGAACTCTTTTTCTCTTTGGCTGGAGTCTTTTTGATCTTCTTTTTAGCAGATCTGCCGCTACTACTACTGGTGGTGGTGGTGGTACTGGTGGTGGTGGTGGTAGTGTTTGGAGTAGGTTGTTGTTCATCATCATCTGAATCATCAAATGTTTCCTTTCTTTTGTGACCATGACTTGGGGTGGACAATGAATCAGAGTCATTATCGACTGGAGGTGGGGGTGGACGTTGATCTCGTTGTTGTTGTGCTCTTGATCTTCTTTTGGGTGCTCTTTCCGAGGGATCATCAAAATCTGTATCTGAATCAGAGGAAGACGAAGAAGAGTCAGAATATTCATCATCTTCAAATATTTCAGAATTTAGAGTACTGATTGCAGCAGAAGCAGTTCTTCTACGACGAGGAGTTTCGCCATTTTCAATCATCTTCATAAACTGTCTGTCCACCTCCATCTCCATCTTGTTTCTTTTGCTATTGGGATTGACAACAAAACTAAAGTCATCGTTTACTTCAACCTCTTGTTTGATCCAGGGTGGCAACTCGGCTTCAGTACATAATCTTGATTCGCCCGTTCTGCCCTCTTGCTTCCACTCGATGAGATCACGTTCATGTCGCTCTTTATCCATTTTCTCATAGAGATCAAATTCTTCAGGTGTTCTGGCAATCATTTCATTGATTTGTTGATCAGTAGGCAAACCCTGTCTCTCCATCTCTGCAGTCTCATCCTCTTGCATCAAATCCTCCAACATCTTTTTTCTGTCAGATCTATTAGACTTGTTGTTAAACTGACCGGCTTGGATAATCTTTTTGTCGAGCTCCTTTTTAAAGTTGGCACGGGCCAATATATTCTCTTCGACGGTTTTGGCCGACACCAATCTCAATACACGTACCGTCTGTTTCTGACCAATTCTGTGGGCACGATCTTGGGCTTGAAGATCCATTTGGGGATTCCAATCAGAGTCAAAGATAATGACAGTGTCTGCAGTCTGAAGATTCAAACCCAAACCACCGGCTCTGGTACTCAACACAAAGATAAAGTATTCTGAATTGGGTGCATTAAATAATGTCAAGAGTGGTCCTCTTTCTTCAGATTTGGTCGAACCGTCTAATCTAAGATACTTGAAGTTTCTATAGACAAAGAAATGCTCCAAAATATCCATCAACTGTGTCATTTGGGAAAAGATAAGTACTCTGTGTCCGGCCTCTTTGAGCTTGGGTAACAAACGATCCAACAAATCAAGTTTACCACCGAAACGAATGAGATTCATATCGATGGGATACTCTTCTTCATAAAACAAATAGGGATGGTTACAAATCTTTCTCAATTGGACATAAGTATTCTTTAAACCTTTGGCAAGTCTAGGATTACCATCTTGACCATTACCTGCTGCCAACTATAATAGTAGTAGTAGTAGTAAATGTGAGCGATTAGTATTTATATATTATTATTAATAAAACAACTAAATAACATACCTTTGCAACACCTTTTGATTTAATTAAATCATACATCTTGTGTTGGAATAAAGAGAGTTCGCATTTGATAACCTTTTCCACTTTGTCTGGAAGTTGAGATTCGACTTCTTTCTTTAAACGACGGAGTAAAAAGGGACGAAGTACTTTATGTAGACGTTGGATGATGAGGAGTTGTTCTTCTTCATTCATTTCAATCTTTTCACCAGTGGAAGCAAAAGGTGCATTAAACCATTGTTCAAAATCATCGACACAATCAAAGATATTGGGCAACAAGAAATTCAAAAGTGCCCACAACTCGGGTAAACTGTTTTGCAATGGTGTACCGGTGAGCAAGAGACGATAACGCGAGTGATAAGAGGTACCCAAAGTGACAGACAACTTACTGGTATAGTTTTTCATTCTGTGGCCTTCATCAACAATTAAATAAGTCCATTTGATCTTGCTCAATGTGTTTTTGTCCTTGATAATATACTCGTAGGTGGTGATGACAGTGTTGAATTGTGCAGCAGAGATATCGATAGACTTTCTAGCCTGCTTGTCACCATAGTAGGATATGGTTCTCACCTTGGGTGCCCATTTGGCAAACTCTTGACTCCAATTGGGGAGTGTAGAGAGTGGCACAACAATGAGATAGGGACCATTGTTCTTTTTCACCTCTATCAAGTAGGAAACAAGGGCAATGGTCTGAATGGTTTTACCAAGACCCATTTCATCGGCAAGAATACCATTTAGTTTGTTATTGTACAATGATACCATCCATTGTAATCCTTGCATTTGATAGGGCTTAAGTGTACCACCCTCTAATAATAGAGGTTGAGTCAACACATCTTCTTGAATAGAATGTGCTTTTGAATAATAAGAATGTGCTTTAGATACATATGATTGACCCTGTGGTTTTGCTGTTGCTGCTGTAGGTGCTGCTGGATTATTGTTATTATTACTATCATTGGTAGTGGTGGTAGTTGTTGTTGTAGTTGTTGTAGTGGGTACTCCTGTTGTTGTTGTTGGTTGAGTTTCAGAGACTACTAAAGCATTTGATTTTGTTTCAGAGTCTTCTTTTTTACTTTCATCGGTAGTATCTTTAACAACATCACTAGTGGTGGTAGTAGTAGGAGATTGAGGAGTACTTGATAAATTTTGTTTTGATTCAATTTCTTTTGAATTCTTGTCAATATGTTCTTTATCATTAATTTGACCGTCCTCTTTATCTTTTTCTTCAATCTTTTCACCACTATCAGATGAACTAGATACTTTTTCCTTATCATCAACTTTATCAGACATGGAAATGTCATCAACCTTTGATTCTTGAACTTCCTTTTCTATAATGGTAGTTTTCATTTCTACGTCTTTATCATCATCTTTCTTTTCTTTCATTTCTTTATCTTTCTCTTGTTTGTCATCATCTTTACCATTTTGTTGTTCAACAAAATCTTTATCTTGCTCAACTTGTTTATCAACAGGAACATCATCATCTACACTATTATCCAATAAATTACTGATGGATAATTGTTTTTGAACCTTTTGTTGTTGTTCTTGCTTTTCTTTTTCCTGTTGTTCACGTTCCTGTTGTTCTTTTTCTTGTTGTTCACGTTCTTGTTGTTCCTTTTGTTGCAAGAGTATCTGTTGTTGTTGTTCTTTTTGCTTACGTTCAATCTCTTCATTCTCTTCCTCTTCTTCGATCATGGTCTTTTCTTTTTGCAAAAGATGTGAAATCTTGTCGAGAAACTCGTTGGTTTGATCAAAGAGTTCACGAAGACGTTGATTCTTTGTCTGTTCGAGGAGTTTGAGATACTTGCTTTCATCGTTGGTCTTGAGAGCACGAAGACGTTCACGTTCTTCCTTTTCACGTTGTTGTTGCTCTTTCTTTTCCTGGAGGATAAAGTAATTGGTCACTCTCTTGGTCATCTTTTTCACCTTGGTCATCTTTAGCGCATGATAGTCTTTAAAGTCACGGCCATGCTGTACAATGGCTGCAAGAAAGTCTTTGTGTTTGGTTTTGTCCTCGCTCTGGGTATCGTTGGCTGCTGCTGCCGCTCGGGCTTTGGCCAAGTCTCTGGATTTCTTGGATCGGGACGCCGACGAAGACTTGGCGGCGGTGCTAGCTTTAGAGTCAGACATTTCCAACAACTCGGCCCTTACACGCTTTTGCAACTCGATCAACGACAACTCTTTCAAATGGATCGACGACTGAATCTTTTCCACAGAGCCCTCCTCGAGTGTGGGCACCAACTCTTTGAGATGGTCAATCTGTTTGGTGAGTTTACCCTTGACGTGGAGCTCATAGGAATCTCTAATCACTATGGGATCCATTGGGATGGGAATAAGTGTATCACTTCTCAATGCCTTGGCCGGATCCAAGGGTTGGGGTGGTGGTGTAACTATGGTAGGTACAGGTGGGATTGGTTTCTGTTGTTGCAATTGTTGTTGTTGGTGTTGCAAGATTAACTGTGCTGTGGCCGGTGCTATTGAATTGGGTGTTGCACCTAGAGCAGATTGTGTTTGAGAGCCCACTGTTGGTGAAATAGCACTCAATGGCTTGGCACTGTTGGGATTCAATAGTGTTTGTGTTTGTTGTGATATTTGAGATGGCGAAGAACCAGTAGGTAAAAGTGCAGATGTGAGTTGAGATTGAAGAGGTTGTTGAAGTGTAGAGGATGGTGGTTGAATAGGTAGTTTACCTTGTTGTTGACGTAAAGCAAGCTGCTGTTGAGCAATTTGTTGATTCATGAAATTATTGTTATTATTATTGTTGTTGTTATTAATATTTGGTTGTTGTGGAATCGCTGTAGTACCTGTAGGGGCTGTTGGTGCATAACCTGTTGGTGTGACATTTGTTGTTGGTGTTGTATTTGGTGTAGTCACCACTGGAGCCTTTCCTACGGGAAGAGGGGGTCTACCTTCGGGTCTATACAATGAAGATAATCCCAAAATTTCCAAACAACTAAGAGATATTGGTTCACCTTTGATCAAACATTTATATGCTTCAAGCTGTGCTCTTACCATACGAATCTGTTCTTGAGATAACAATGGTTGGGGAAACTGTTGTTGCATAGAAGACGTTGGTACACTTGATGGTATATTTGGTGATTGATGTTGTTGTGGTTGTGCTTGGTGTTGAATATTACCTTGTCTATATTGGACTTGTTGTTGTGGTGGTTGTTGCTGTTGTGGTTGTTGTTGTTGAAGGTTAGGTTGAGTTTGTTGTTGCTGAAGGTTAGGTTGAGCTTGTTGTTGTGCATAAAAGTAATTTTGATTAGTCATCATTTGTTGTTGTCCAACTTGATTAGGTTGTGGCTGTTGTATTTGTGGTTGTTGAGCTTGTTGGGCTTGTTGAGGTTGGACTACATTTGGTTGTTGTTGATAAAATGGTTGTTTTGCCATACCCATCGATGGATGTTGTGGTGGTGGATTATTACTACTATTACTATTATTATTATTACTACTAAAAGCTTGATTATTCATATTGGGTTGTTGCTGCTGTTGTTGTTGTTGTTGTTGCTGTTGTTTTTGTTGATAAATTTGTTGTTGTTGTTGTAAACTATTATTATGAGTAGTTACAATCTTACTATATAAAGCACTCTCCATAGGTGTAAGCTGTTGAAGAGGGATATGTTTTACCCAATTGATAGCATTTTGATATTTAGGATCAGATATTTCAGTCTTGACCGTTTGTAAATGATCGATATACTAGTATTTAAAATAGTAATAAAAATATGTTAGTCTTTTTTAATATTACAAGTAATTATAGTATATTTTATAACATACATTCATAATTTGAATTATATTTTCTTTAGGTATTTGTTGTTGTTGTGGTTGCTGTTGACTTGGTATAGGAGGTGAATTTACAGAATTTGTCATATTTGATGATGGATTATTGTTATAGACTATAGATTGTGTATTTTGTGTATTGTTATTTGCAACATTTTGTTGTTGTTGTTGTGGCTGTTGTTGTGGAGCCTGCTTATTTATCATCATATTCGGTGATGAAATAGGAGGAGTTTGTTGTTGTTGTGGCTGTTGTTGTTGTTGTTGTTGATAAAAATGTTGTTGTTGCTGTTGCTGTTGATTAGGATGTAACTGATATTGTTTTTGAATTTGTTGATCAATAGATAAAGGCATATTATAGGCAGGTTTAGGATCTGTGGATGTAGTTACTGTTGGGGTAGATGGATTTCCACTATTACTACTACTGCTACTATTAATACTATTATTACTACCAACTCCTATCGTAGTGGAAGCTATAGCCGATGTAGTGCCCGCAGTAGCAGGGTTTACTCCACCATTATAATACTGTTGTTGTTGTTGTTGTTGCTGTTGTTGACTAAAATCACTATTTATTGGTGATCCATTCATTCTTATTTTAATCTGTTACAATACATATAGGAATGATAGCAAACACAACACTACTACTAATCACCCTAATATAAATATATACTGTATGTATGCTGGATTGACAGACAGATAGCTGATAGCTGATGCTGAAGACAGATAGATATATGAAAAATATCACCACACACACAACACTCTCTAAAATACAAAAATATAAGATTGTGTATTAGTGATGCTGTATGGGTTAATTGTATGATGCTTGATGGGGATGTTGTTGTTGTTGTTGCTGTTGCTGTATAGCTAAATCAAGTGTCCACGACAATGATCCAAATTGGTGGTGGGGTGGTTGTGTCCTGATTTGATTGAATAGCGTGTGTGAAATATACTACACTTACACTGTGCACCTATGTGTATTGAAAAAAATAAAATAATAAAAATAAAAAAAAAAAAAAAAAAAAAAAAAGTAAAAGGGAAAAAAAAATTAATGAGAGAGGTGTGCCCACACAAATAAATTAAAAAATGAAATCTATGCAATAGGCGCGATATTTAAATATAGACAATAGGAGAATCTTTTACTAAAATCAGTGATGGTGTGTCTGTAAACAATGAACGTCAGCGATTAATTTATTTACTGATCTATCTTACGAATTTAGAAGTAGTGTCTACTGTGTTTTCTTTAGGAAGAGGGGGGCGACAAGGAGACAGGTGGGTGAGAAAAAAAAATTCAAAAATAATTCAAAAAAAAAATTATTTTTTAATTATTTTAAAAAAATAGCAATAATATTTTTGATATGTTTTATGTTTTGTGTGGCGATCAGAGTATTTATCCCGAAAATAAACAGACGAGACAAGATTTTCTCTCATTGGGTGTGTGGTTGGTGTCACAAGATTACTATTTTTAAAATTTGTGTGAAAATTAGAAAAAAATTGCTGCAAATAAGATTCTCATCAATTTTTTAAAAAATATGATCTCTTTCGTATTTACGTTTTCTTGTTGTTTTAAAGAATGGGTAGTGGTAGTAGTGCACTACCACAAACTATTTATAGATCTATGCATTTTCTACTCATATAGTTGAAATCATATTGACATTGATACCAACACCAATATGTGATTATTTATTTATTTAAAAGAAATCATTCTACAAACAACAACAATACAATGATAAGATTTAAATTTTTTTAAAAAATTATATTGGTTGTTAGGTGAATATGTGGTGTGTGTTGGTATAAAAATCATAATTCCCACTCAACAACACTACACTACACATTGTGAAGCAAAAAATTATAGATAGAGAGATCTGAATTTAAACAAACAACAATTAATTAATTGTTAATAGATAGTATAGTATAGATAGTGCGCACAACATGTTTTTTATCTCTATAAACCCAATAGGAATTTAATTCATGATCCAACTGGTGCATTGAATGGAATTTAGGGGCAGCTCGCATATCTTTGTGCTCAACAAATCTAAAAAGTGATTTTTTTTAATATCATATGTTTGCGGGGAGATAAAATCCAAATCCAGCCTCATATCTTTTTCAATCTCAAAGGTTAAAAAAAATTAGTCAAAAAAATCTGTGACAATGTTTTTTTTACAGATGCGACAAAACCTCATTATGTACATGGTACTTGGTGAAGGTATATATAAATGTTTGTTGGATAGCACGCTCTCTCTTCTTTTTCACAACATTCAACAACAGAGACTCAAAAAAAGAATTTTGATTTTTTTTTTTTTTTCAAATAAATCCCAGCCTTGGACAACTTTTAGAAGTCTCGTCAAATTCGACTTGGCTTTATCGAAAACAGTCAGTGGTTTTAGACCAATAAAAATAGGTTTGTTTTTTATTTATGAATCATTTGAGAGACATCAACTCAACTTGAATATATATTATGAAAGATAATCCGTGGGACAAAAAAAAAAAAAAAATTATTAAATATCCCATTAAAAAAATCAAAAAAAAACAAAATTTAATAAATATGAAAAAAAATATCTCGATGGTTCTTTTCAAAAGGAGCAACGGAGATGTCATGACGGTCAACGGAATGTCTCTATTGCTGATAAATGAAAAATAATAATTAAAATTTTTGAAGTCCTCATCAATCTACTTTTATTTGATGAGGATAAAAACACTGATTGCAAAGATGAAAAAATGAGATACAATCTCTCAGCGTGGGATGTGGTGTAAATTCGATATTTCAAATAAATTTGTGTCGTTAAAAAATAATAGCAATTGCTTTATTACTTTTTCTTTTCTGCTACTATTAAAGAAAAATGTGAACCCATTGACAAATCTTTAATTGTGTGGTCATTTGGTAGTGAGAATAACTTTTCTTTGGAGCCGTCTTGGATGGTGGTCATAAACATACTTTTTAAAGCTTTCTTTTCCAATTTATAATCATCCAATGTCCAAATAAAGATCTGATTTCGACTAGATTCATCATCAAAGATTAGGCCAATGTGCGAAGGTGATACAGATACTTTTGAAATACTTTTACCAACAATAGACTGATTCTCTACCAAAGTAGGGTTATTGCTATTATCACCATCTATTTTCCAATGATAAAGTTTACCGTCATTGGTCAAAGCCATAGAGAACCCATTACCACCAATCACTTGTTTAAAACCTTGACTTGTTGCATCGGTAGGGAATTTGATTTCCTCGACTTTATATAGTTGTTGTTGTTTTTCTTTGTTTATTTCATTGTTGATTTGATGATCTAGTTTATTTATAGTATAATAAGGTGTGTATAGAGTATCATCGATCGAATCTCTTTTAATCTCACCTTTTCCCCACTGATAAACTCTGTTATCATCAGTTAGAGCAATAGAGTGAAAGCAACCTGCAGATATTTCCTTTATTTTTGCATCACCCAAAAGGTCTGAGAATCTGGGTCTTGTTATACCCAAATGTTTTTTATCTTCACTTGAACAACTTTCTTTTTCTATATTTCCTATACTCATAGCTAATTGGCCATCATTGGCTTTTCCACATGATAATAATTTACCATTTTCTTTAATGGAAAAGGTTGTTAGTAAAAGTACATATCTCAATTTAAAATGTACATATTACATACCTAATAGGAAATGGGTATGATATAATCCACATGAAATTGATTTAATTGTGTCAGGTATATATATTTTAGTGGGTGTAAGTAAGTTCATTAAATTACCAGTACCCAATTGACCATATTGATTATTGCCCCAACTAAAAATCTCTTGACCCGACTTGCTATTACTATTCTTATTATCACTATTATCAACCAATAAAGCAAATCCATTCCAACCACCCAATGCACAATCTATAACTTTACTATTGGGAAATGATGATTGCTTAATTGATATGGGTGTACTTTCCATAAAGCTTGGTAAAATACTCAGGCCTGATAAAAACTTTTGTCCCAGTTGCATATGAAAGTTTGCACCCCATGTAAATATATTAAAATCATCTTATTATCATCATTATCATAATACATTAGTATACAAACTATAAAGATAGATAGAGATGATTAACCTACTTGTGATGGCAGCACTATGGAGTAAGCTAGATTTAATTGATTTTATAGATTGTGATTTCAATTCTTCATTATAAACCCATTCACATTCACTCTTACAATCACCTAGACCCAATTGACCTTGATGATTAACACCTATTGAATAGACAGCAGTAACAGGATACTCTATCGATGATTTACTACTGCTTTTAGTATTGTTTTCAGACCAAACTGTCGGTGATGTAAGTTTATTCTTTTCCTTTAGAGCGTCACCTAATCTCTTTTTATTTTCATCTTTTTTCGAACCACCAAACCAATTAAAGAATCCTCTTTGTTGATATGATATACTACTACTGCTTGATAAACAACTATTTTGTAGAGGTAGTGTTAATAGTGTTGTTGTCGTTGTTGTTTTTAACACTCTGTGCATTATAGATATATTTGGGAAATTATGATCTTAAGAATTTTTTAAATTTTTTTGGGGATGATTTTTACAAATCAAAATTTAATTTGTCATCATTACTTCAGTTTATTATTTTTATTATTATTCAATCTATACGTTTCATTTATATAAATATAAATGGAGTATATTAAAAAAGTAATAAATCCTTATAATAGATATATTTTGCTTGGTCTTTTAGCAGGAATCCCAGTTTTAGGCATGTTTTTTAATAAAAAGAGAGTTATCAAAGGTAAACTTGTTATTGTAACAGGTGCTTCAAGTGGTATTGGTAAATGTACTACATATGAATTAGCTAAACAGGGATGTCATTTAATTATCATTGCTAGATCAATTCAAGTCCTAAAAGAAATGGAGGTTGAAATTAAAGAAAAATATAATGTATCTGTATTTGCTATTCAAGCTGATCTTTCACTTGAATCAGAATTGGAAAACGTTCAACAATCTATTGATGAAATACTCATTGAAAATCCTATGCTCGGTCCAATTGAAATATTGATAAACTGTGCTGGTAGTGGTAAATGGAAATTTAACGAAGAAACAAGCTATAAAGAATCTTTAGAAATGATTTCTTTACCATGTAATTATATTTTTATATGAAATATTTACTTTTTAGGTTATTAATTAATATAATAATAAATATAGATTTAGCAGCATTTAATATGTCAAGCTATGTTACAAATAAAATGCTTAGAAATGGAAGTGGATGTATTGTCAATATAAATTCACCAGTTTCATTAATACCTTGGCAAGGATGTGCTGGATATGCAAGTTCAAGATTTGCTTTGAGAGGATTTACAGAATGTCTTCGTAATGATTTACATGGTACTGGTATTGATGTCATTGAAGTTATTCCAGGTGAATCAGATTCAAATTATTTTGCTTCAAATCAAATTGGTCGAGCTAATTTCCCATATGTTGCTTCATTTTTCCCAAATATTTCTCCAGCTGACGGTATGTTGAAGTAATAATAATACTATTAACTTATAATTATTATTAGTATTAACATTTAGTTTAAACATTAACAATAGTTGGTAAAGAGATTGTTTATGCTATTGTAAACAAAAAGAAAACACATATTGTGCCACTTTCAGTCAGACTTTTACTTTATTTCACATTCCTTAAAGATGTCTTTTTCTTTAAATATTTATTCAACAAGCTCCTTCAAACACCTGTTGGTAAAGAAAGATCATCTCAAATTAAACAATTCCAAAAAGAAAAGAAAATTAAAGACCAATAAAACAAATGTATATATTTTACATTTAATGTATTAAACTAATCACACAAACAAAGATGAAATAGAATATCAATTTTATTTTTATTTTAAGAGAGTAAATAAAAAAACAAATCTTTTTTACCTAGTTGATTTTGCAGCTGGTTTAGTAACTCTAACCCAACCTAGTGATTGAGTAGGCGTTCTAAATGGTCGAGCTGTATTTACGCCACTGACAGGTGAAGACTGATTAGGCGAACCTGTGTTGTTTGAACTATCCATTGGAACTGGTGAGGACGATAATGATGATGCTTTGTTCGGTGATTGAGTTGATTCATTCTCACCATTATTATTATTATTACTATTATTATTATTAATATTTAAACTACTATTACTATCACTGCTATTATTTAAATTATTATTTTCTATTATTAAATTCTCAACTTTTTGAGTCATTGCAATAATTTCTGGCTCGGGAGTATTTAAGCCACTGCTACCACTTCTAGATGGTTTTGAAACTAATGTTGTTGTCGTTGTTGTTGGGGTTGCTGTTGTACTATTTTTAGTTATTTTATGAACTTCATCATCATCATCTTCATCGTCATCTTCATCATTACCCAATTCTTCAATTTCACCTTGTTCCTGAATTGCATCAATCATATTCACTGGTAAACCAAGGAATTCATTTGGATTTGGTTCAGTGCCTTTAATGAGATTCTCTACAAATGCTCTTTCGTTATTGACATTGTTTAAAAGTACATTTGGATCACTCGATGGACAACGTAGAATTGTTGGTGCGAAAATCATGGATAGATTACTTACACCCATTTTACTGTGAGCCACAAATTCCAATTTACAAAATATTTGAATAAAGTGAATCAAATAGGTTAGTACCTTTTGATTGATGGCAGGGATCTTTTTCACCAATTCTATTGCGTTGGTGGGTGCGTCAACGGCCGATTGATAGAGAGGCACTGGAATAAGAGGCTCGGGAATATCTCTGAGCCAGAGCTTGAGCAATGCTGCCGGGGTTCTAACGTCGTCTATATCGGAAAGATCAAAGTTTCCTTGATCAATTCTCAATTTAATAGACATGATAGTGCTGATAATGCCTGGTACACGAAAGATACCCTCGGTCACATGGCCTTTGAGCTTGGTGATCTTTTCAGCTAAAACTAATAATACATAGGGTACCTCTAGTTGAGGATGAGTGTCTTTTTGACGATTGAGTAACTCTTCCAAAGGTACTTTGAATGAAGCAGTGGGTAAGATGACCTCTTGCTTTGGAACGGCAGGAGTGTGAGCAACATTTCCACTGCTAGTGTTGGCGCTACTACTTCTAGAGAATTGACTAAGTAATTTTGTATTCCAAGTGGATGTAGCTTTTTTGGATAATTTGCCCTCAATGTAGGGCTCGTATTGGAATGGTACATATAATTGTTTCTTTGTGATATTTCTTTTGATAAACTCTTGAATATCGTTGGCATTGTCGATTTGATCGACTGATCTTTTCATGGCCTCAAAAGTTGAAGCCTCAATGGGTGGTATATCACAGCAGATAGTAGTCCATGCAGAGAAATAAGACTTTGAAAGATGATGACTAGAGAGAATAAAATGTTCAAAATCATTTAAAATCTTTGGCATAGCTTCATAGTTGTAGAGATGTTGGAAATCGTTGGTAGCTTTAATTTGTTCTCTGTATTCATCGTCGGCATTTGATACTTCCATTTCAAACTTTTGTACCTTTCTCTCTAATTTTGCAACATTGTTTAAATCAGAATCTGAAGAGGACATTTGCTCTTTGAAATCTTTCAACTCCATTCTAGCCATCTCCAAATCCTTGTTTGATTTTTCATACTTTAATTGTGATTTTCTGAGTGCATCCACCATTTCCTTCATATCATGTCTAAGCTTGATACCCTCAGAGACAATCTTTTTTCTCTTTAATTCAAAATCTTTAATCATTGCTTGAAATGGTTGAATCACTTTGTTTAGTATATTTGTATTCAATAGTGTGTGTTGATCTGACTCTGCCATACTAGTGTTTACAATCTTTCTCCAACTCGAATAAAAACTTGGAGATGTCTGACAACTGTTATCATCGATAGTCATCAACATTTTCGATGCCAACTTTTCCAGTTTCTTGCTGTGTTGCTCTTCCAACTCTGCTTTCTTTTTAAAAAAGCTCAATACGTTTTTAGATTGTGTTAAATCATTTTCTGTTCTTTTAACTAATAAATCAAATCCATCCTAAATATTGTTATTGTTTTTTAGAAGTTAGATATTTTTTTCATAAAAAAATTGACAATATGAGATATATGTATTCATACCCAAAGATTTTCTGAAAATTTATATTTCTTTTGTTGATCCATGATTGTGGTGATTAGTTTGTTTTAGAAACTAGTAGTTGATTATGGTGATGATATTTTCTACTAAATTTATAAAAGTATGGGTATACTAATGAATACTGTTGCTATCCTATGTAAAAGAGAGAAATAAAGAAAAAAAAAAAAAAAAAAAGAGTAATATGTGTGAAGTGTGGTGGATTGAGTGTGGTGAGTCTTATAAAAAAATCTCTATCTAATAGTATAAATCTATCTGGATATTAAATTTCTCTTTAATAGTTTACAAATATAAAAATACAACAATACTACAAGTACAAAAAATAGATGTGATTAAATGAATGAATTTAAGCTTGAACTTTTGGCCCACAGAAAGAAAAATAATTAAAAAAAATTAAAAAAATTATTTTAGTAAAAAAAAAAAAAAAAACAAAATCTAGATCATGTTTTTTTTTCGAAAATAGGGTTTGGTATCAAATGGTTTATTGAAAAATATGAAATACCCTTGGATATTAATATCACATGTGCTCATTGTCTTCATACATGATGATCACTGTATTTTTATGTGACATGATAAATTGATGACCTTAACAAAACCAAACATTTGAGAAGTATTTTTTTTTTTTTTTTCAAAATTTTTTAGTCTTTCGTCTCTTGACCAAATTAGTTTGATATTGTGCAGTAACATACAAACAACGGAAATTAAAAATGGATCAAGAATCTATCACCTATATTATTTTATTTGTATTAGTAGCTCTTGTAATCAAGAAGCTTTTCCTTTCTAATGACAAGCCAGTCGTCAAACCAAAACAATCTACTGAAAAACAAAAAAAGAAAAAGAGAGTTGTAGATAGAGAAAACCCAACTTTTTACACTGCCGAAGAAGTTTCAGTTCACGATAAAGAGGACGATTTATGGTTAATCATTGATGATAAAGTATGTGTGTTGTATTTTTGATATGATTTTACATTTTGTGTGTGGTGTGCGTGTTGAGATATTTCTATTTTTAAGGATATGATTTTTGTAATCACACATATCTGATCAATATTGATTTTAAAATTGTAATCAAAATATGATTTATTTGTTTTTGTTAACACTTTTATAATGAAATATTCATAATGATAGGTATATGATGTAACAGAATATGTTGATAAACATATGGGAGGTTTAGCTATTATGAAAAATGCAGGTAGAGACTCTACTGAAGGTTTCAATGGTGAACAACATCCAATTAAAGTTAGACAAATCTTGGATGAATATTATATTGGTGAATTAAAGAAATAAATAATTATTATAGAGATATATTATATTATATACATATATGTTATTTTTATTTATTATACAGATAACTTAAAGGATATTATTTTTAAATATATTTAATTCAGATGCTGAAAGTGATAAGAGATAGTCTTCAGCTTGATATTTAATGTGTAAGAGGTCAGATAATGGACTCTTTAGATTAATCTTTTGAGATAATTGACCTGTGTTGGAATTCCATATATTGACACCATCATCACCCGTCTTTCCTAAAGTTTCAGAGTTGAAGCTCGATGCCACATAGCAATTGGAGTTATAGTATGAAGAGAATAGAATAGATGGACAAGGGACAGTTTGTACGATATTGGTATAAATGGTTCTTATCTCTTCAATGGCACCCCTGCCGAGATGTTTAAATACTACATGACTGTTTTTAGGATAGGTAGGACTTGACCGAAACGATGCCAAACAATAACCACTCACTGGATCATTTGCAACGCTTATACATTGACCAAAAAGGGGCACTTGGTAGCGAGTGGCATACACTTGTCCTTTCTCTGGTTGAGATGTGTTTTTTTCGTAATATCCCAAATCATTAAAACTCGCAAACAATCCACCATGGCCAACACTCTCGCCACTCAAAGGTGAGCATTGGATTTGGCTTTTTGCCTTTTCATAGGCTATATTAAAAATGGGGGATTCTGAGTTTTTGCCCTCAACTATAATCGTGGTCGAGGGTTTTGTTGTGTTTCTAATATCAAATGTATGGATTTTACCAATTTCACTAGCATAAAACAAGAATTGATTGTTGTGATCAAATTGGCAAGAGTAGCCTGGTGTTTGGAGGTTATAGGTACAAATCACTGATTTTGAATTTATATTTACAAGTTTCACTTGTCTATCACTTGATACTGTACATGCAATTCTTGAATCATTTGAGAATTTAACATTTCTAATTATTCTATATCAAGTATTAGTATACACATATCTAAACAAATGAATAAATCAAAGTAAATAGTATAAATACCCTTGATGAAGATTAGGTATAAAGTCAGCATTTGATGGATCTAGGGAAGAAAGTTTAATTAAACCATAATCTCTTTGATTTTTTGAATAGGATGCAACAATGATACCAGATTCACAAGAGAAATCAAATGTTTTTGATGCATTTAGTTTATATAGAGAAAGTGGTTGAAAGTTTGTACTATTATCAGGAATTTCAGCATTGTTTTTAAACATTGATGCTTGAGGATTTGTTGTAGCTGTTGTAGTAGTAGTAGTAGTAGTTGTTGTTGTTGTTGCTCTTTCCAATGCAGCTTTGGCTGATCTAGATAAAGGGAGTACTAAAGGTTTTGATTGATTTTGGGTAACAGTTGGCACTGCATCTACAATGTTATTATTATTTTTCTTATTATTTGTATAGGCTGCATAGGTAGTCGTGGCAAAAGGACGAGATATAGAAGATTGAATTTGCTGAGCATTTAAAGTTTGCGACTGGCTTAGACGGGCTTTTAGATTTAATACTTTTTGTTTTAAAGATTCAATTTCCCTGTCTCTTGACTTTATGACAGCTCTACATCTAAGAGCATCTGCATTTGGATCGACTGTAGTTGCACCATTTGGAAGAAATATTGGAAGTGGATCATTTCTCTTTGCCTTTGTAAAACAAATGGCACACTTTTTTAGCTCGCTAATAAACTTATCAGCACATTCTTTACAAAATATGTGTCCACATTTAAGTGAAACTGGTCTTTGTGCTCCAGTCGAGTGAAATACATCTAAACACACAGGACATCCATTTCCCTAGTATATAATAATGTGTTAGTAGCAACAACAACAGCAGCAAAAACAATAAGAGTTATTTGTATATATGTAAAAACATACTTCTTCTGCAATATCAATTCTTTTAAGAGGTTTAGACGGATCACAAAACTCACAAGTACTATTGGTATTGTTAGTTGTTGCAGTGGTTGCATTTGTTGGTTGTTCATTATTTTTCGAGCTGTTGTAATGTTCAGTAAATTTGTTTGAAGGGAAATTATTGCCCAACGTTGGTCGTGAAAAAGTAGGTGCAGCTGTGGTGGTTGTTGAGGTGGTGGTCGTTGGTTTATTGGGTGAGAAGGGGATAGCTGGTTTTTCTAATGTAGAGATGCTATTGAATATTTGTACTCTATCAAAAATATTGTGTGATTTCATATCACTTTCATTTGCATGTTGGGTATTTTTTAAAGCATCAAGATCTAAAGGAATAGATTGTGATTTTGCCATTTCTATATCTCTTTTAATTTCATCTTCTTTCTTTTTAATAATCAATTGATTTCTTAATATTTTACGTGAAATTTGTATTGATACCATTCTTTCATCAATTAGGTCATAATTGTCATCCTCATAACATGAACAATCAGAGTCATCCTCATCTTCATCAAAAACAGAATTATTGATTGAGAAAGGGTTTGGATAATAATTCATCCTGTTCATTCCTTGATTAATAGGATTATCTTGAACATTATTATCATTACTTCTATTTCCATCATTATCATTATTATTATTATTATTATTATTATTATTATTATTATTATTATTATTATTATTATTATTATTATTATTATTATTATTATTATTATTATTATTATTATTATTATTATTATTATTATTATTATTATG
>AJWJ01000252.1:0-32889 GCA_000277445.1 Polysphondylium violaceum
TTATTTATAACAAAAAAATATATGATCCCTTCTTAATACAAAAAAATTAAATTTGAGATTGGGCTAATTAAAAACAAAAAAAAAAAAAATAATTAAAACAAAAAATTTGAGATTGGGCATCCTAATTAAAACAAAAAAAAAAGGTTTTGAGATTGAAGGAGGTACTAAAATTGTAATTGCCTACATCATAATTAAAACAATTTACTCCTTGGGGACAATTCACCTCCCCACCTGAGAAGAAGAAATAATCAAAAGAAAATTTTTGGTAACATTTTTTGATTCCGTAAACTAGTATCTGGTAAAATTATCTGAATTCAATTTATTTATTTTTTTTCTTTTTCAGGTTTATCATGAATAATTCTTTTTAAAGAAACAGATTGCATACCATCGGGTAATGGATTTGGATGAGCAAGCAAAGCATAGAAAACTCGAGAGAGAGGTTGTTCAGATACCATTGAAAATGAAATTGATTCAACTAAATCTTGCTGTTCCAGTATAATATAGTTTCTATCACGTTTTGTTTCAAACTCTCCCTTTTTGGCAGTTAAATAGAGACCTTGGTTTGCTTTGATCTTGTATTTTATCAATGTAGTATTGTCTGCATTTTTTAGATCTTGAAGAAAACCAGATGAAATAATATTCCAATTGTTGGTGACTTCAAAATTTTCTTTGGAAGCTGAAACCCAAACATCTTCAAAGTTGTCGAGGGAGCCTACGATCAAATAAAAATTTTTGAATGGACGAGAGAATTTCAAATTGAGAAATTGGAAATCATTTTTACCAGTTTCATTTTGCCACAAGACTTGAATGGGTAGATTATCAACTATTTTTACTAGTTCAGATGTGTTGTAATCCTCTTTGTATTTAAAGATTGCTGATTTGATGTCTATACGACTATTGGATGAACGTACTGTGACATCTGGCAAATTGTCTCCCCAAGGAATAGTCATTCCAACACTGGTGACAAAATTTGGATTTAAAGAACTAAAATTTAAAAATCTTGGATGTAAAACCTCACTACCACTTGCATCAAACGAACCACTACCACTTTCTTCAACGGTTGTTCTTTTTGTTGAAATAAGATTATTATTTTCTAGAGCTGTTTCACTATTGTGAGAATAATAGTAAGTATAATCAGCACCTTTAATAGACTTTGTTGAAACTTGAGGTCTATTGAGGTTTTGATGAATATTATTATTTTGATTTTGCGCAACAGAGTTTATGATTTTTTTATCTTTTAATACCATAGGTTTGGTAGAAGGTTTAACTTTTTGAGAGTCATAATTAAATTCCAAATTTGATTTATAATTATGTAGTTGGTTTTGAGGAGATTGAAATCCAATCTTTTCAATGAGGAATTTAGTGTTTGGTGCCTTTGTATCTCTAATATAGAGTTTATCAACATAGATGAAATGGCTTTTATCATAATCTAGGTTATTATATTGGATTTCGAACTTTTTCAATAGAGTTTCTTTTGGTAGGTGAACTGAACACTTTATCCATTTATTTTTGGGATACACTGCCACTCCACATGGCGAATTCTTACCTCCACTAAGATTTATCTTGGTTTTTTTACCCAATGAAGATGGAGATTCCAACAGCGCTTGAATATCATGACCCAATTTAGTTGGTATACCTTTTCTACCGATATTGAGGTAGAATGAAAACTCCACATTGCTACTATTGATTAAAATAGGGTTGAGGAATTCAATTACCAATGAACTCATCTTTTTAATGTTAAATGCAATAGAATATGGAGAATCTTTGAGAGTATTTATGCTTTGGTACAATTTTACACCAGTATTTTGTTGAATAATGACTTGATAACCATGGGCACCACCATTGTAAATTACTCTTTTGTTTAATACATCGTCATTACCTCTGGGCAAGAATGAGATATCATCAATGAATAATTGATTACTTGAATGTCTTTGTTGAAACATGACTCCCTCGTAATCAAAAAAAGGGAAATACTCTAAAGGAATTTCAACACGAGACCACTTCTTTACTGGAAAATAGGAACTATGGGTAAAAGAATTGATTGGATTGATAGGATTGGTGATGGGCAATGATAACGATTGACTTCCAGATAAAAGGGACAAACTAATCTCTTGTTTGCTTCTTGTAGGATAAATCCAAAACACTAGAGATTTATAGTTTATACTATTCAAAGTAACCTTTTTTTCACCAGTAGTGGTAGAAGCTTGATCATTCAAAATGATTGAAAAAGAAGAGTGAAATTTAATTGAACAATTTCCACCATGAACAGGAGATGTGTTATTGAGATACACATCTTGGTTGACAGATGACACAACAAATAAGCTAGACACTTGGTCTCCATAAAGAGTCAAGGTATCATCATGATGAACAGGTTTTGGTGTTGATGTTACCAAGACGGGTAACTCATCACTAGAATCTCCACTGCTAAACGATATACCTGAAAAAGCCGGAGATGTGGAAGATGACGATGAAAGTTCTGAACAGAGAACAATATTTACAGATACCAATAAATACACTGCCACATAAAACAACAACAACAAATTATTCTTTTTTTTCATTTTGAACATGTAGCATTACTCTATACAACTTGAAATATTTGAATTTGAGAAACAAGCAGATAGTATCTATTTTTGTAGTGCACAACAAAGAATATTATTAATAATAATCAAAATAAAATAATTTAAATAATTTAAAAATGTTGTTATAGATGAAAGAGATAACAGGGTGGAAAAGTGTGTGTGAGTATATTAATTATACATACAGTTGGCAATGATCATATGCACACCCACCCACACAATATTATTTGTAGTGATGGGGGTAGAAAAACATAATCTTTTAACCCCTCTCCCACTTTTGAATTTTATCTCTTTGATCTATTAAGATATATTTATCTATATATCTAAATACTACGACGACTCTATTACTGTATCTCTTTCTTTTTGGTATAAATAAAATATATAATTTAATATATTCTTTATTTAAAATATTAAATGGTGAAAGATTATATAATACTCTTACTATTATGACTATCAATCACTCATATCGAAATCATGATTCATTTTTCTTTTCTTTTTAATATCATCTTCCTTTAAACTATTATTACTATTATTATTATTGTTACTCAAACTACTGTTATCTTTTCTTTTCTTGTTTTCTTCAACAGATTTTTGTTGTAAAGGTTTTCTTCTCTTTTCATTGTTATTATTATTTGAATGTTGTATTTCTTCATCACTACTACTGCTACTGCTACTACTACTACTATTTGTTTCTGTATTTGATTTTGAGGAATTGGTTGATGGTTTAGCAATTGCGAGTTTTAAAGGCTTCTCGATATTATTATCTGCTACTGATTTATAAACATTACTACTATCATCATCCTCTTTATTAATTACAGGTTTTGATGAGGATGATTGAGGCAGTGTTTTTGTTGGTGTTGTTATTGTTGTTGTATCATTTGATGAAAGGGTCGTTTGTAAATGCTCATTATTTAGATTCTTATCTTCTTTCAAAGATATAATTACTTTTGATATATTTTCACTGATTGCTTTATAAATCTCTCCTTCTTTATCTTTAATAATACAACTAATATCTTTTTGAATCGATTCTTGAACTCTGAGAATATGGGATAGGATTAGTCAGAATATGTAATCGTACCTATACACATATACACATACGTTTCAGTTTCTTTTCTTAGTAAATTAAATATAGTTCTTTTGTTTAATGTTTTGTCTTTGGAATACTTTAATAGAATGTCACTCTTTTCCAAGATATCTCTCGTCTTTTTCTTTAGGTCTTGATTTGTCACTGGATCGCTTTGTATGTGATTGGAAATGATACCTCTTATTTTATCAAATGTACCATTGCTCTTTAGTATATCTAAAATCTGTATTGATTTCTGTTGATAGAAACTAAATTCTGCGGTACCCATTCTTTCAATCATTGCCTCCTCTTCTGTCAACGAAGCCATTTCGTCTTCTTCGTCTTCTTTATCTTTTCTATCAAAACCACCACTATCTGATGATCGAGACAATGGTGCTGCTGTATTATATCTTGCTACTCTGTGGGTGTATCTTGGTGGATATGGGTCTGGATTCGAGTAATAACTTTTCCTATACGATGATTCTTTGGGTGGATATGGATTGTAATCTCTCTTTGGATAATATGACGATGATGATGGTGGTAATGACGATAATGATACAACTGGTTCCGAATGTGTAGGAGGAGATACTGTAACATCCACAGGTGTTGGTACTTCCTTATCCCACTTACTGACTCTAGATCCTGCTGCTGCTGCTGGTGAAGTGGTAACTGCTGCTATTGGTGCTGCTACTGTTGGTGCTGCTGTAGTTGCTGTAGCTATTGTTGGTGCTGCTGTAGTTGACGATGATGTTGTTGCTGTAGTTTGAGAAGATGGAGACAAAGGAACAGAAGAAGTCGAAGGTGGTATCTGTTTTTGTTGTTCTTCAGGCTCATGTGATTGGGGTGGTAAGAGTTGATGTTGTTGGTGATGTGGATGGTGATATTGTTGTTGATGATGGTGTTGTTGATAATGAACTTGTGAATTTGAATAATGAGGTTGATGATACTGTGAACTTGAATAATGGGGTTGTTGATGAAGAGGTATAAAATCTCTATGATGACCGCCATAAGGAGGGGGAGGATATCGTCTGTCTCTGTCTCTGTCTCTATCTCTGTCTCTATCTCTATCTCTATCCCTGTCTCTGTGATCATCATAGTCTCGATAGGACGGACCTCTCCACCCACTGCCACCGCGTCCCCCGCCATACTGGCCGTGATAAGGCTGATGAGAAGAATGGTGTGGGGGTCCCCCCCTATACCCACCCCCGCCATACCCATAGCCGTTGTTATAACTCATCCTTGTATTGTATGATATGATATAAATAAATAAATGAATGAATTTGTTAATTTTTTTTTTTTTTTTTTTTTTTTTAGAAATTATTTTTTTATTTTTACAAAAACGAGATATATATCTAAAAGTAATATGCATGTGATCTATCGTTCCTGATGACGATCAAAATGGGTTTAATAATGATAAAAATTGGGATTAGATTTTCCAACGTTTACAAAATCCACTGACATTGCTGTAGACACCCGAGCCAGAGATATTGATGATGATCGACTCACAGCCGTTGTCAGAGCAATAGTTGTTCCACGATGATGGACCGGTTTGGATGAATTTGAGATACAAGAGACCAGATTTCTTGTCGTGGTAGGCAACAGTTCCGTCGGGGCTCATTTTTACATCGTCGATAGAGGTGCTGAGATGCACGGGTTTTTGTTCTTCATAGAGCTTGCCAATTTGTGTGATCTTTTTCGTAATGTCAAAAGCGATGTTGTTTGTTGGATAGCAGATGCCGACAATGACGGAATCGTTTTGATTGAAATTAGCCATTTGGAGTTGGAGATGGGCAGGTGTGGGAGCGTTGTTAAAGTGCATGGTGTAGCTCTTACCAGACATCAACAAAGGGAAATAGGTGTCGTTTTTGAATGCAGAGAGTTTGTGACGATACTGGGGCTTGTCGTCACGCATAAAGATGACGCCAATGTTGTTCATCGAGGGATCTTGGTCATAGACGAATAAGCTGACGAATCTCTCTTTGGCATTGCAAACCAAGGCATTCAAGTTCTTTTTAACTACACAATTGGGGGACTCGAAAAAGGGGAGATCATTGACAATTTGTGAATTGGGTATGCCTGTGATTTTGCCATCGACATCGGAGACGATTTGGTTCTTGAATCCGCTGTTTTGTTGATTGGCATCGACATCAGGGATCTTGAATATATTTTCAGACAAGATGAATTTAGTTCCTTCAAACTTGTTTCTTGGACCAAAGTACATTTTGCTATTTGGTCTAAAGGCGATGGCGACACCGCAATTGGAACATGTACCACAACTTTTAGAGTTGAAATTGATAAACGTGCAATTGTTGTAGGACTGTGGACCATCATTGATCTCCAAACCAATTGCCTCTTGATTGAATGAGCCAGGAATAGATCGTTTGTTGTATTGATTGACAGTGCCACTTGAAACACCATTGTTTTCAGACTCTGCAACAAAGAGACAACTGTTGATTTGTTGGACTGACCCATAGTCTGCTGGCATAATTTCTCCTTCTGTTGCTAAAATTCTTACACCAACAGCTGAATCGGCAAATTTAGAAAACTCGAATCGAATCTCACCACCTCTGGCATAGGCGCCATAGCCCCTGTTCTTGTAGCTTGTAAACTCTTGGATGACCGAAGCTTCTATTTCAGAGGCTTCGTCGTGAGGGTCACGTCTGGGCTTGTAAGTACCTGGGATAAGAGATAGATATTGTTGTGGAAAATCTTTACAAGGATGAGAGAGTTGGAGAGCATTGTCCAGATTAAATCCAGCAAAAGCATTAGAGTGAGCTACATTTCCAACAAAACGACCCAATGGAATTCTGTTTGGAAAGACGTTGGCATATTTGGTTACATTGGAAGATAAACCAGATACATGAGTTGGGAAAATGAATTTAAAGCCATTTCTAGCTGAACCACCTGCAACGTTGTTGATAAAGTTGTTATTTGGATTACTAATCCAAAAAGTTGATACACTATTACATGTGTCACAAGATGTTTCGAAACCATTGAAATCCACTGGATCATAGTGTAAACAGACTTCACATGAACGATCAGTTGCAAGAATAAACGATGGTTTGGTTAAAAGACCAACATTTGATTCAATGTCATTTCTTTGCTCAGATCCATCCTCCAAGAAATAACAATGACCCATATTATCAAAGGCAAAGTTATTTTTTGCCAATATACCAGAGGTACCATGAATAGTGAGACAACGAGAAAAAGTATGATGAATAGAGTTATCTTTAACATAAGGTCTTATGGGAACATATTCCATTGGAAAGTTGGGATTATCAGTTTCACCACACATATGGAAATGAATTGGATAACGAGCGATATTAAAAGTTTGGCCCATGTGTTTGAATTCAGCACCTTCAATACGAGCACTCTTGAAACCTTTCATCATCATAATATGTCCACCGAGAGTATCAAAATCAAAGAATGCACAATCCTCTGCTGATCTAGTACAATTGGCATTCATTTCACCTCTAAAGAGAATATTTCGACTCAATAGACCAACCTCTGCTCTTTGATCGATACCTTGGGTGAATTGGCCGAAATGAGGATACTTTAGAGGCTTACTAATCTTTACTTGATTCTTTGTGCAGTCTGGACATGCGACAATGATAGCCTCTTCGGATTGATGATGATCATAATCTGTTGATCCGACAACAATGGTGCTTTGCAATGGCCATTTACTGACATCTTTATTCAATGAGAGTATCGTGTCATTTACGGAAACATTCTTTATCAATTTACCCCAAGATGGAATCGGTTCGGAGAGATGTCCATGAATTTCTATTTCACCAGGAGGGAAAACACCAATAAACTTGATACCCATTCTAGGGTCAGATACTGGTATTCTATCGGCGGTACCAGTGAGAGTGATGGTTGCTTTTTCAGCATATTTACAAGATTCACTACCAATTTCAAATTTACCAAACACATAAATATAAGTTGCAGTCAAGCTCACTGGACCATGTTTGGAACTGAAAACCAATTGGCCACCAGCTAGGATGGTAAGATTATTAATTCTATTTGAACAACAATCCAATAAAACCTTCATATCACTCGTAATTGTTACATTATCGTTATCTTTGGGCACCATACCATTTGGCCATGTTGTTGGTGAACTCCATTTTTTTAATCCTTCTTTTTGATCTGGACAATATTTCTCACTTTTTACGACTAATTTAATAAAGTTTTATAAAATATTAGAGACAAAATATAATCTCAAAAATTGTAGAGTAATTACCATGATTCAAAATTGTAAGTAGGATTAAAATTAAGAATAGATTATTTTTAAAATTCATTTCTCCACACCAGTTGAATTTGAAAATAATTTCTTATTGTTTTGAATTTATAGAAATAAAAATGACTGAATACGAAATTATTATTTAATAATTTAATAAACAATAAATGATAATAATAATAATAATAATAATAAATAATAAAAAATTAAATTTTAAATTTTGACAATATATATAAAAATCAAGAAATTATGATAATGCATAAAACATATTAAATATTTTGTGTGTAATGGTTGTCGAAATAACAAATAGAATCAATCATTTAAATATCTTTGTTTTTTTTTTTTTTATTTTAATTTATTTTTGAGACTATTGTTGAACTTGTGCTACTACACTCTCCATAAAGAGTAAATTTCCATGGAGATGAGCGAAAGGGAGTGAGAGTGGTATGTATTGGTTGGAAATGTGTGTGAGCGTGTGTGACAAAAACAATTGTGGTGGTGTGGGGTGTGTATTAGTAATGAGAGAGAAAACAATATTTTAATAAATTACTGTTTTAGTGCATTTCAGTATTTCCATTCTATAATATTGTTATCATGATAACCTAGTTTGAGTAGGAGTGGTGTGGTAGTACACATAATAAATCTAGATATATACATGGTGGTGTGGGTGCCCGAGTATTTTATTAATTGGTTGTGGAATTTAAATTATCAAATAGGGGGATCAAGTAGAGAGACATACTTGAAAAAACATTCCATATCTTAAAATAGATTAAAATAAAATTACTTATAAGGATATTGTGGGGTTTCATGAGTCTTTATTTGTCTGTTCCTTGAAACACCCATGAGATTGTGTTGTGATGATAGATAGGTATGTACCTCACCATTATTAATCAAATACACAGTCATCATCACTATTCATAATCAAAGGTCAAAAACAGGAGCAACTTATCAAAACAAGCATACTGCATATAGTAAATTCTGCACAGGGAAAAGGTTATCGTCTTTTTTTTTTGCAAAAAATTTTTCAAAATCAACAGTGTCAGCATGCGTTTGAGTTTTATCTCTTGACATGTTTTGTTTATTTGCTATTGTTTTGTTTTTTTGATTCAATTTGCATCCATCTAATATCACCTCTACCACTAGTTAGTTATCCTCTTGGTAATGTTATCAAGCATATTTGAGTGAGAGAAATTAATTCTCTCTATATATCTACACCCAGAACTCACTCACCATTATTGAGGGTGGTGGTTTCTCTTTTTGTACAAAGATTACATATCCTTATAACCTTCCAATAATAGAAAACAAAATAAACGAAGCAAACTAAATAGATTAGAGCACACTCTCTCACTCACCACCACTTTTATATATCTATACAAACTCACACACTCACTCAGTCACACACTCACACACTATGCTATCATCTTATTTCAAGAATAGCAATAATCAGATACAACCAACAACAACCAAAACAGCAACAGTAGTATCTCTAGTCGCTTTTGGGTGTTTATATATTGCCAACACACTCTATCAGTGGTCGTTAGAAGGGAGTGTAGATATAGATTGGCTACATCATCATCTCCCGCTTTTGGGAGTGTATTTGGTGTGCTCTTCCATTTTCTACTATATCGGTTACTTTGTTTTGTTAAAACTCTGTATTAACAGATGGAACTATAACTCTGAAAAACCCACCCACCACACTCTTTTGACCACACCGAATGCTTCCAAGTTAGTGTTTTTGTTAAAGAGTGATTATGGATTTACCATTCCTGCACTCGTTCTCTTTTTTAGCTTTTTGTTCACCCTTTCCTCTCTCACAATCTCTTGTGATGGTGTCTCTTTTCAAAGACATGGAAAACTTAATCTTTCCATTTTAGCCTTCATACTCTTGATTTATTTATTGTTAACAGCACTATTTTATTTTGTTGTCTCTTTAAAGTAAGTGGGTGAGTGTTGTCAGAAACATCACTTTTCGATTAGATTAGGAGATTGATAATTTGAAATCGACAAACATACTAACCCAATCTATCAACCCACCACCCCGCTACACTTTTATCTTACCATATCAAGCTATTTATCAGTTGGAAAATTATTATCAATTTTGGCGATTAGTTTATTTATTGTGTTTTTCAACATCACCAATTCAAGAAGCAATGCATTTTATCAGTGGTCAACAGGCATAGATTCAAATTTGATTGAATTTGGTAATGGTGGCAGTACGTCATGCGCTATTAAAGAACCCTTGGTATCCTCCTTTCCTTTATCAACATTTCTACCAAAACTATTTACCTATTTAACAAACGGTGAATCTACTCGATGTGTTGCAAGACAAAAACCATTTTCCTCTTTTGATCCCGATGGAAAACTAACAATCAATTGTCCAAAAGGGGTGCAGGCAAGTTATATACTCACCCCAGATTTCTTTAAAGGCAATCACTATCTCTCCTACAAAGACATGAACCAATTGATCGAGACCTATGCCCCATTTGAAAGAAAATATAATTACACCAAGCCTGTGATTGTGAGGGACGAGACTATTGTTGCCAAGTGTGGAGAGAGGAGCCAAGTTCACACGAGAAACTTTAAAAAGGCCAGTGCCCAAGAGCGTGCCTCTCACTTTAATCGTCCAACTCTACCAAATGAAAATATACATATTATGGACCAGCAGATAAAGACCAAACCGATAGATATCATGTTGTTGACAATCAACGGCTTATCTCGTGGCCATTTTAAGCGTGCTCTCCCCAAAACTTTTTCCACCATACAAGCAATCCAAGGCAATGGCAAAAAAACCTCCAAGGTATACCAATTTTCCAAATATCATTCTCTTTGGGGAGACAGCTACTTCAACACGCTTTCCATGTACACTGGCTATAACGCAGTTAGATATTCGGAAAAAGATATCGACGTTAAAGGCAAATCTGGATACGCTCATAAATGGGAAACCAATCCAATGTATTATCAATCTTTTAGAACCGACAGCTATGTAAACTCATGGGTGCATGGTACTTGTGCAGATTGGTTCACCAAACACTTGGGCAAAACTGGACCCACCCGAATGGACCATGAATTTGTCCTTCCATTTTGTTCCTCTCAAGTGCTCACACCTGTAAACAGTACGGAGAATTACAACAACAACACACAAAATAACTATCCATTTCACATTCCCAAGAGATGCATTGATGGCAAGCATACACATAGCTACATTTTTGATTATCTCACTCAATTTTGGGACAATTATCACGATGTTGGAAAAATCTCAACCGTGACACTGATGGACACTTTTCAAGGCACACTGGATATCAACGATTATGTTGATTCACAGTTTAATACATTCATAAAATCCATGCAACGTGGCCATTTAAATGATACGGCATTATTTATTGTCGGAGACAATGGATCATCTTTAAAAAACTATTACTTCAACGGTGATGATTTGGATCAACTAGAAATATCAATGCCTGCCCTGTACATTATCCTTCCAACATGGTTCATTGACAGACACCCAAGTGTGAATGAAATATTAAAAATTAACGAAAACAAGTTATTCACACCACTACAACTCTACTATACACTCAGAGCATTCTCGAGATATGCTGAATTTGGTGGAATTGATGTCGAAGATCCTGAAAATGATAAAAATATTCCCAAGGGTCTTTTAGATCCAATACAAAGCAATATTACTTGTAGCGATACGAGTATTCGACACGACTTTTGTCAATGTAAATAAACACACATTTGTTTTATACCTTAGTTAGAGATTATGTATATTTAAAGTTAATAAAAATTAAAAAAAAAGGTCCTCTTGATTCTTAGGCTTCGCAAAAAGTGTGAAAAAAAATAAAAAAAAAAAAAAGAAATTTTCTCATCAGATCTTCATCAGGACCTCTAATCAATACATAAATCAGACATGGCTGTTTTATTAGGACAATTTGAAGTCACTTCTGCACTTCTCACTGCACTTTTATCAATAGTTTTACACGTTGTAAACTATAATGTAACTGCTCAATTTGAATATAAAACTAGATTCTTTACAAAGGTAATGCTCGCAACAACAAAATGTGTTTGATTGAAAAACGATATGATTGTTAATCTCTTATGCATATGCAAAATTTAGATATTTGGTAAAAACACTATATACTATTATGCAGTATACTTGGTTGTCTCTGCATTGGTTAGAGATCACTTTATCAATCAATGTATTCAACAAGACGGTGGTATCATTTTATTAGGACCATTTGAATTCACTGAATTGGTCGGCAACGCTTTATTTATTTTTGGTATTTTATTAAACATTTGGACCTTAAAGGCATTGGGTATCAAGGGTATGTACAATGGTGATAGTTTTGGTTGGTTAATGGATGCCCCCGTCACTGGTGGTCCATATCAATTCTTTAGCGATCCACAATACGTTGGTACTGCTCTTGCCTGCTTGGGTACTGCTATTAGAGGCCAAAGTCTCAATGGTCTTAGTAAGTATAATCTAATCATATGCAATAATAACTTTTAAATACTAATCAATTCCATAATATAGTTTGTACTGCAGCTGTTTCTATTGTTTTTTATATCTCTGCCAAACATGTTGAAACTCCCCATTTAAATTATGTTTATTCACATAGATCCGAATCAAAGGTTAACTTTAAAAACCTTAAAAGCCTCAAAAAAATGAATTAAAAGTGCATCTTCTCAATAATAAATAATATAGTGAGCACCTTTAGTTGATAATAATATATTTATTGTTGTACTATTACATATGTGGATTTACAGTGGCTATTAATTTGTAATATTAACAGACTCCATTGTATCTGGATACCATTCAACAATTTGACAGTTTTTGAAATAGGGTAATTTCTTTTCAAACAAGTGATAGAAAAAGTCACTGTGACCGACAAACACCATCACTGTTTCGGGACGTTGATTAATCCATTCTTTAAACTTTGATATACGAGTCATTAGATGTTCTTCAGATTCTTGGTATCCAACCGTTTTAAAATACTCTTCAGTGTCTATGCTAAAGTCGTCTTTTATATTGGCTGGCAACCACCACCAACGTTCTTCAAGTTGAGATAAATCAAATTCAGGATAATCTTTGGCAACCAACGATTTTGGACGACCATTGTCGTCACTGGTTCTGACAAACTCGTGATGAAGGGGACTTACCATCACTGGAATATTATTGCATTTTGCATATTCAAGTATACCTCTTTTGGTTGTATGCAGAGCTCGAGACATTGGAGTTGATACAATCAATTGGGGTATTGAGGGTAATTTTGTGATATTATTTGCCAATTCCTCTGCTTGTGTGATGCCCAACTCACTTAATCTAGCATCAAATAGCATTGGGTCATATCCTTTTCTAGCCGATGCATTATAAGTACTCTGAGCATGTCTAATTAAATATATTTTTTTTCTACCCGTTGTTGGTACTGTTACTGCTGTTGTTGATGCACCATCCATTGTATTTGTTGACATTGTATTATTATTATATTGATTTTATAATATATTATTATATTATATTATTTGTATATTACTACACTACTATTCTTGTATTTACTCTGTGTACACTTTTGAAACCCCTTTAATATATTAAAAAAAATATGAAAATTAATTTAAAAATTTTTAAAAATGTAATCAACGTTTTATCGCGCATGAATATAGGGGTTAGATTTAAAAAAGTTGAAATAAATAAAGTAGAGTTATGGTATTCATTCCTTGATCTTTTTATTTATATTTTTAGAGAAATAAAAAGAAAATTAAAATAGTTGTTGTGTTGGGATGGTTGTGTATACAGTGATTTGCTTTAACATAATCTATCAAGCATGCCTTTTGTCAAGTCTGGTTTGATAGTTAAAACAATAGTTTACAGTAGTGTGAGGCGTGGACGATGGTGTATTTATATATGAGCTGAAAACATCTACTTAATGATGAGTTGCAGAGGTGGCAGATGATGATGGTGATGCTTCATCTTTTCTTAAAAATTGATAAAATACAGATTGAGTACCAAGTTCTGGGCTGTTCATGATACTTTGAAGATATTCTTGAAGACCTTGACGACGCTTTTCAGTGTGATCTTCTGCTGAAAAATAAATACCATTCTTTTTACCTGGTAAAGATGGGACACCATGTTCTCCGAAAATACGAATCTATGATAAGCGTATTTGATTAGTAATAGTGATTATAAGAATAATCTATATATATACATACCAATTGAGTATTAAGTAAAACAAATTGCTTATATCTTCTAGTGACTTGGTATTTCTTTCCATCTATACTTTCGACTTCAACTAAATAGGCAGTGTAGTTTGAGAACTTTTCTGGAACGATGACCTTGGATGGAACTGTAATATTGTGAATTGGGTTTTTCCTAGGAAAGAGAAAAGAGTATGGTTGGTTAGTATATAGATACTATACATATGCATTGGGATCAACTCAATAGATTGGATATAAATTTACTTTTCATTAAGCTTTTCATTCAATTCTTTTGATTTGTGGACTTCGCCAGCCAATTGTTCGTTTAATAATCTGTTTGATTCTTCCAATTGAGCAATCTTTGAAGCATATTCTCTCAAACTTCTGTTTTCATCCTCCAAAGCAGCGACTTTGGTCAATTGTGTATTTAATAGCTTTTGGAGAGTCTCCAATTCATTTCTTAATTGTTGTTCTGTAGCGTTCATTCTTGTTTATATATGTATGTGTTGGTGTTGTGTGTATATTGTTATTGTGTTGTGTTATGATTAAATACTGGATGGACACTTTCTCTCTCTCTTTCTGGTGTAATCGATTAAACTAAATATCACCCTGGGATAGTTAATTATAGGTGGTGCGGTGTGTGTGGAGTGTGTAGTGTGTGAATGTGGTTGTGTGTGGGGGATACAGATTTATTATCTATTTTATTTTTTTTTTTCGAAAATATAAAAATAAAATAAGTAGTTGGAGAGCGTGAGGTGGTGAGTGGTGTGAGCTATGCTGTAATAAGGAGTAGAGGGAGGAGAGGAATCAATTATATCTATGGCCTGGGCGCTGCGGAGTTAATAGTAAAAAAAATGAAAAAAAAAATAAAAAAATATGATTTTAGGAAAAAAAACAACCCCAAGAGATTTTTTTAAACAAAAAAATTCAACAAAAAACAAAACAAAAAACTGGGCGGAGTACAACACATTGAAAAAAAATTGAATATGTCGAGTGAAAAATCTTTATAAAACATACACTTGTCATTGTTTTTGCTTCGGTGATCGCTGCCTGTTTTATTCTTTTATTCTCTTCCTTTTCCCAAACCATCATAAATCATATGATAAATCACGATATTTTTTTTTCGGTTGCTAGCAAGATAAAATATGGGATCACAATTTTAATCATGTAACAAGGTGTAGTATAGTAGAAATATAAATGCCTATGACAATTTATTTTATCTCTCTCATCCTTGTAGGAAAGATCCAGAAAAAAACTTATAATTAGACATGAAATAAACGGCGAAATTTTTGAAAAATAAAAAAAATAAAAAATTGAAAAAAAGGAATCGATTCCTCTCGACAAAAAAAACGAGGAAAAAAAGATGATTTTCTTTTATAGTAATAATGACACAAGTTGGAAAAGAACAAGTAGATAGTATTGCAACCAATACTACCAACACTACCAATACACCAACACCAACACCTACACAGACTTTTACAGACTCTAATAAAAGATCATGGACAGATGTCAATTATAAATTTTGTAATGACCAAAAACAGGTAGTTGAGGAAATTCAAACTCAAACTTCTTGGGAAGATGTTGATTGGGATCATGTCAGAGAACAGGTAGATATTTGTATACAGAATAGTATAGGATGATAAGATTGTTAATAAATATTCTTTATATCTGTATAGACTGCTAAAATGGTATTGGAGGCAGAACACGAGTTGGTGGGCCAAGAGGAAAAGAATGAAAAAGAGAGCAATGCAATGGACTATTGGGACAAATTTTATAAAAAGAATCAAGCAAAGTTTTTCAAAGACAGAACTTACTTGCATCTTGAGTATCCGGAATTAAATCCATTGAATATCAACAGAACACAAACAACTGCCTATTTTAATCAATTGGGTGGCGGTAGTGATGATAACACTAATAGTAGTGGTTCAACTAAAGAGCAGAGATTAGAAAATGGTGGTGAGGATGTAAAAGAACAACAACCAAAGGAATCTACCACAGAGGTAGAGGTCGTCGATAAATGGTGGGAAAAGGTAGTCGAGTCGACTAAAAGTACAGCAGAAAAGACTTTATTGGAGATTGGGTGCGGTACAGGTAGCACTGTGTTTCCAATGTTGAAGTTGAATCCAGAGAAATATTTCTATGCATTTGATTTCAGTCCTCACGCAGTCAGTCTTGTTAAATCAAATCCTTTATACAACGAAGAAAGAGTCAAAGCATTTGTATGTGATATTGCCAACGAAGACATTCCCACCGACATCATCAAAGACAACACTATTGATATCATGATGATGATTTTTGTTTTATCTGCCATTTCCTATGATAAATTCCCAATGGTCGTTCAAAGATTATATAAAGTAAGTATAGATCGTGCGCACATGCATGGACATTTGAGTAAACAACGACATTAACACTACATAAACAACAGGCACTCAAACCAGGAGGTATCGTGTACGTAAGAGACTATGGATTATATGATATGACACAATTAAGATTCCTTTCTAAAAAAGGTAGAAAGTTGGACGATAACTTTTATTTAAGAGCCGATGGCACTAGAACCTATTTCTTTACCACCCAAATACTTGAATCACTTTTTGAAGGTGCTGGTTTCAAAACTTTGGTTTCAAAATATGATACAAGAGAATTGAGAAATAGAAAGAGAATGATTTCAATGTACAGAGTTTGGGTTAGAGGAAAGTTTATGAAACCATTAGAAGAAGATACTACCACCACAACAACAACTACTACTACTACAACAACAAATTAATTAAAAAAAGAATGATATTATTATTATTTACATTTATTTATGTGTGTATATTATTTGGTTCAATAGTTGAGATTCAGGTTTTAAAAAAGGGACATGAACCAATGTCTTAGGATAAATAAAAGAATGAATTCCATCAACATGACAGCAAAAACAAAAAAGCTTAAAAGAGCTTTCCATGTGAGTATCACTTGCCAATGACCCAATGGATTGACTCTAAATGTTGATTCAAAATAAGCCATGTTAAACACCTCTTTGGAAACTGGAATGTATAGATACATTGCCTTTTCATCTGCAATTCTATGATCCAATAATGTTACTACTGTTTGAGATTGAATATCTACCAATTGATACAATTGTCCAAATTGTTGAGATGTATTACTTGTATCTAATCATAGTATTATGACGAATATTAATATTTGTTGTTAAATTATATATTATTGAAATTGATCAATTACATTTTCTAGAGACAGCTTGTCTGCCATAATTTAAAAATAAAAATGATCTTGAATGATAGAATAACAATAGGAATTGGAGAACCAAGGGTGCCATCAAGAATACGATATAAAAGAATGGTTTTAATGAATTTTCGGCGATAAAGAGTACCCAAAATGTCAATATACCGGGTAGAACAAAAAGAAATAAGAGTATTGGATGAAACAAGAAAATAAACTTCATCAATAATCCTGTCGCTCTGGGTGGTTCGACCAATATATTGGCATGATCTAAACTATCATCGTCGTCATCATCTAAATCATATTCTAAATATTATAATTATTATTATTTTTATTATAGTATGTTAATACAACTAATTCTATTTTCCTGTTTTTCCTCGTATGAATTGGTATTCATATAATTTCTGTTGTTGGTGTTTTTGTGTGGCGATGTTTACCAAAGTTATTAAATTCTATACTTGATTCTCTCTCGATTGGCTTCTCAAATAGAAATGGTGATGAAAAGGGTTTAGATGGCGGATCCAAAGGCTGCATTGTATAATAAAATTTATTTTAATTTAATATATCTATGTGTATGCAGTGGTTGTTTATATATTTGTTTATATTTTATATCTTTGTTTTTCTCGAGTTTGAAAAAATAATTTAAATGAGGTGGTGTGTTTTGTTGGTGTTGTTGTATTTGTTTAATTATGGTGAATAATATAATATAATAAACATACCAACCATTTTTAGTTTAGAATCTCACCCCATCTCCATTTTTTGCAGACCCCTCCACTATCTCTAGTTTTTTACCTGTTCATCATTTTTGTTTTTACAAACATGAAAAAAAGGGTGTGGTGTATATGGTTGAGTGGGATCTGTGTATAGTTCTAAAAATAATGGCTGGTGTGTGTGATTGAGTGTGAGAGTGTGTGAGAGTGTGTGGGTAGTGTGTATTTCTTTATATGAGTGATAGGTAGGATAATAGTAAGAAGGAACACATTATTATTTCTATTCTCAATATTGTGTATTCCGATTTTTTTGTTTTGACAGAGAGGAAAGACTCTAATTAAAATAATTCACAAGGCGCTGTGTTGCCATACAGAGACAAAGTGAACTCTTTACACAGTATATAAAGTATAAATTTCAAGAGATTAAGTGATGAGCATACATTTGGTATTCAAACACCCGTAGCGTGTGTAAATTTGCAAATGGTGTGTGTTTGTTTACACATTGCGAAAAATTGATAAAAAAATAAATAGTGAATAAAATTTTAATTATTACAGATAATAACAAGATAATATAACTCAACAAATAGTGATAAATAAATAAAAGGACACTAATTCTTGTTGTTGTTATTATTATCTTATATCATTATTATTACTATTTAATATTTTTGATACCAGATACTATAGTGTTTTAAAATAATAGAAATAGTATTTTCCAAAGAAAGGTAATTATATCGATAAAATATAGCATCACAAATGAGATAAATTTTGAAATTGACAGAGAAATTGATGATGGTGATTAGTATTTCCTTTTTCTGATTCAAATATTTTTTTTTCAAAGAGTTTTTTTATTTTTTTTTTTTATTTTTTTTAAATTTTGTGTAAAAAAACCACGCCTTATTTGCGCATTAAATTCATTTTGAACAAACGAACATTGTCATATATATATTTTTATATATAACACCAACACAAATATAAACTAAAATATTTTAATCACTTTTTAGTAAAGAATACAGATATACATACATAAACATACAGACAGATTTATAAATACATAAACATACAGACTAAATAATAATCATAACACACAATGACAATATTATCAAAAGGATCAGTTGTTAGAATGAGTCAATTATTAGAGAGTTTTATCAAACTTTTAGCACAGACCAGTGGTAAAGATAAATTGGCAAAGATTTTACAATATGGCGCCAAATTATTTGGATATATAGTTTTAAAGAGAGCACCAAAGAGTGAGTGGGTCAATATATTAAAGAAGCTAGAGACCACCTCTGGCAGTGCCCGTAAGGTATGGCGTTTGGGAAACACATTGGGTGAGCAACAAAAGATTATGGCATTGGTCAAAAACGGCAATCCCTTTGCCTTTTTGAATATTTTAGCACTGATCAGACAATCGGGCATGTACTTTTACTGGATATTTGATCATTTGATGTTGTCGACCAACATTGGTTTCACTAAACTTGACACTGTCAAGCTGGGATACTATAGCAGCGTCAGCTGGTTCTTTGGCTTGCTATGTTCCATCATCATCGACTTGAATTCCCTTTCCAACGTTTTAAAGAAAGAAAAGACTCTCAAGAGTTCATTGTTAAACACCAACAACAGTACCTCTGAAGAAAACAAATCCATCACTGATCAATACAAAGAGGTACTCAAGAAAAAGGATGAGATCTATCTCAACTGTGTTAAAAATGGTGCCGATCTATTGATTGCCTCTACTCTATTAAAATTCTCTAAATTCTCTCAAGGAACCGTTGGTGGTGCTGGTATTGTTTCCGCACTCATTGGTGGCTATCAAATGTGGCCAAAATAAATAAAGAAATTCCATATCAATATTGGATCTGATTAGATGATGATTATTATTGTCTATCTATCAATTCAATTAGTTATTATTATTATATAAATATAAATATAAAACGGTGTTGATTATTCTTTTTCGTATTTCTCATGCATCACTGTTTATTTATTTCTTTTTTTGAAATATTAATAGACACACAGATCTATGTATATCTATTAGTATTTTTGATCAAGAAATAAATAAACCAACCCTACAATAAAATAAATGATACAATGATATGAAAGGACAGCAATAACATAACAATAACATTGACAACAAACAAGGTATCATGTTTTAATAAAATGGTTATATAAAGTATAGTATAGTATAGTATTATTATTTATATTTTTAAAGATATTTCTTTTTCTTTTTAGTATCAACTTCTTCTTCAGATTCAGATTCACTGCTACTTGAAGAAACAGTTGGTTTAGTTTCAGCAACTGTTGCTCTTTTGGCGGTGGTTGATTTTGATTTTGATGATGATGCTGATTTGCTGCTGTTTTCAATCTTTTTAACTTTTTTATCTTCAATAGTGACGTCACCATTTGATGATTGTTCAGTGGTGGCAGCTGGAGTATCGTTTTGGGCACCAGTGAATGCAGAGAATGGACTTTCTTCAACCCATGGACGTGGGAATTGAGTTTCATCTTGACCTAAAATATAGATTTTAAACAATTTGTTTTTGTAGAGGTTTTGTGGACCGAGGACCGATTGCATGACCATTGGTTGAATGATACCCATCTTGAAAAACAAAAACACAGTGATACCAATGGAAAACAAAGATTGAGTGAAAAGTTTTTTGAGTTGAGATTGATCGTATTCAGAGGCGGTCATCTCGTCAGTGGGGGCGTCGGGGTCGGGGGCTGAAAACATGCTGGGTTGGGTCTTTGGTACACGAACAACGCTTCTGTTGTTGCTCTTGCTGACTGACTGATACACAACACCATAGATCACCAAAATGAGTGCTTGCACGACGCCAAAGGCAATTTGTGCATAGAGGATGTTTTGTTCGTTCTTGAAATCAATCTTTTGAATAAGGAACAAAAGGCCAAATGTTACGGCCATATCAGACATTTTTCCTGCCATTTTGTGTGTGTATATGTGTATGTGTTGATATATATATAACCTGTGTAAATGATATATAAAAAAAAAATTATGTGTGTTCACATTTTTTCGACAAAAAAAATTCAAAAAAATTGTAAAAAAAAAAAAAAAAAGAAAAAAAAAATTAGCAAAAAACTATCGTCTTGACTCATTTTGCATATGTGAGTTGAGATACATGATGACGCTTCCTTTGCGGGGCAATAAAATATAAAATAAAAATTAAAATATTTGTAAATCAAAATCATAATTATAAAAAAATTATAAAAAATTCCCACCTCTTTGGTGTTCAAACTGTCTTTCTAAAATAGGATGAGGTAATTAATATTGATCAGCTGTATGGATCAGTGTTGCTGCATTTTCATTACTCTGAGTACCTGAATGGAAATATAATATATTTTTAAATTTTTGGCTATTCTGCGAAAGTAAAAAAAACTCCAATTTCCAAATGGAACCATAGTTCCCATTTCGAAATCAATGAAATTAAAGATCATCACCACTTCCACGTTTTTTTTCTATTTTTTTCTATTTTTTTCTATTTTTTATTTTCATTTTTTTTAATTATTGAATTATTTTTTTGAGGTTAAAAAAGTGTATGCTGGCTCGGCGGGGGGTTTAGTCCAAAAAAGTTTTATTTTATTTTATTTTTTCTTCTGTCAGTCTCAAATGCATAGTTTTTTTTGTTTGTTGGTGCATCACCCCCCTATTTATAGGCATTATTTGTATTGTAAACAAGATGTATTATTTCATTCTCATTCTCTCCAACAACTTTCGTAAAGGGTTTTCATAGTATCTCTTTTTTACATATCTATAATTTTATCTATAGATATAGTAGTAGTTTTTTTATATTTATTCCACCCACATCGCAACCAACACTATAGTTGTGTCTTTAATCATTAGCGCGCATCCATCACCCACCCGTGAAAAACATAATCACCAACACGATGGAAGACAACAAATTTATTTTTATTAAAAGTGAAGAGAATCACGACGACGACAACGGCGACAACGGCGACAACAACGACAATGGCGATAGTTTTTATTTGCAAAGAATCACAGTGTACCCTGTTCCTTTTAGTATTGCTCAACAACAGAATCCTATGGATAGTGATAGCAATAACAGTGTTTTCAATCCATTCCAAAGCACTATATCACCACAATTGCACTCTAGTGAACCTATTTTAACATCACCATTGTTGAGTCACAGTCATCATCATCATTTCAACTATTATTATCATCAAAAAAACGAATCCAATTATTTAGACAATAGTAATAATAGTAATGATGCCAATAGTCAAAATAGTGAATACATAAATAATAATTACTATTTCACTTCATCGACTATATCTGATTCTATAACTGCAACTGCAACAACAACAACACCAACTGGATTGATTTCAACTTCATCTATTTATAATGGTAATAACAATGGCAACAATAGCAGTACATTTACCACACCAATTCAATCACCAACTCCTCTTGTTGTTGCTCAAAATAATAATAATAATAATAATAATGTTAATGAAACCTTAATAACAACTCAATTATCACCACAACAACTCCAACAATCTCAACCAGCCTCAAATAATCAATCATCTATGGTCGTAGTTGCTAATGGTACAGCTCCAAATCAAAGTACCACCACTGCAATAATAACAACAGCAACTACACCTACCAATCTTTTGTTGAATGATTCAACTTTAATTGTTACACCTAATATGATTCCATTAAATCTCAATATCTTTAGAAATGCCTCTATTGATAACGAGCTTTCCAACGATGTAGTATACTCCATGACTCGAGGTCACACTACAATTTCTGCTGGCGGCGACACACCCAATGGCCCTGCCCACTCTCACCATCACCCCTTATTAGGTAACACAATATCTCATCACCCACCTCAAATATATTTCTTTAACCCACCTCAAATTTCAAATTTGAATCACACATCTTATGATTGATTATAATGCTATATACATATATGTTTCAATGGTGTATACTCGTGTTTTATTATTTTATTTCCCAATTTTAAAATTTATTATTTTATCTATATACTTACGTAAATCAACACACCTCAAATCACATTTTAAAAATGATATCATCACACCCAACGCCTCAAATCATGCATATCATATCGTGTCTGTTTTTACCCCTTTTTATTTTTATTTTCAATGCTTTGTTTTTATTTTCAATGCTTTGTTTTTATTTTCAATGCTTTGCTTTTATTTTCAATGCTTTGATTGTTAAATATACCAAGTCATTACCAATTTATATTTTTTTTACTCAACCTCAAATAAAAGGATAAATCATCCTCAATAATTATTTTTATGAAACAAAAAAAAAACATCACATCGACTCCAATTCTCTTTTTTTTTATTCATTTATTTTAAACTTTTTTTTAAACATTTATAAATTAAATCAAAAAATCACTTTTTTAAAATTTATACCACCAAAATATTTTTATTTTCAAGGCTTTGCCTTTTTTAAACCCACATGTTTCAATTTACACACATCACTTTAATAGTTTATAAATTGAAATCAAAATCACCATATGTTTTAAATATCAATTTCCACAATATTACAATTTAAAACAACATCACTAATCATTTATAAAATCACAATTTTCACACAATTTTCACAAATCACCACATTTTAACACAATATTTATATACACATTCATTATGATTTTCGTGTTTAATAATCATAATAATCATAACAATCATAATAATCATAACAATCATAATAATCATAACAATCATAATAATAATTCACTCATTCATATTCGTTACAAAATCACATATTTATTCGTTTAGTTATATATCAAAGCATTAAAAATAAAAACACAATCATGATTTATTAAATCACAATCACACAAGCTAATCATGCATTTTCAACAAATAGTTTTTCTATTTTTCTCCCCCCCCTTGATTTCCTTAATTTCCTTAATTTAGGTGAACCTAAATTATTCAAATAAAAAATAAAAAATTTAAAATAAGTAAAACTCTGTCTCTTTTATTTTATTTAAACTTTATCATAACTATTATATTATATTCAATACTAGTAGGAAACATTGTCAACTTTTTAATTATTAAAATAAAATAATAAATATTTTTTAAAACACAAAAAAATGTCTCTTTTATTTTTATTATTTATTATTATATACAAGAATTTAATCATTTATATTCTTTATACTATTTTTATATATTTTCTCTATCTTTTTCATTTTCTTTTTATATATAAATCTAAAAAAAGAAAGAGAAAGGGTGAAAGAATAAACTACCAGTATCAATCTACACCTGGTAGTCTAATCATTTGATCATTCTTGGTAAGCACGTTCCTTTTTTGGAAAAAAGATAGGGTGTGGTGGATCTATTTTTTTTTTTTTTTCTTCATAATAGGGTAAAAACAAAAAAATATGATTAGTGGGGGTATTATTAGCATAAAGAGTATGTGGGGGTAGAAAAGTGAGGTGAAGGTAGTGATATGTATACCATTATATCTTATTTTTAGTCATACAATCCTCTCATTTGTTTTATTAAAAAAGTATTTTTTTTTTTTTGAATTAATTAATGGTTTGTATAAAAATATTAATACTCAAGTACAAGCAGTAGATAAAGTTGTTTTGTTTTATTTCCTGTTTTACTCTGCAGTGTAATACAATAATATAAAATCTAAAGAATAGTTTGTAAGTGGTAATAGAAATAAAAATTTAGATATACATGTTCACTAGTGTGTAATTGTCAAGTAGTATAGGTATTGATAGTTGAAGTGTAATTGTAATAGATTGAGATTATTTATATTGTATGATATCTCATTATTCTTTATCTTAATTAATTATATACAATACACGATCACAATCAAACGCCCACCACCTGAAATTTTATTTTATTTTTTGCCAAAACAACTGTTGTTTATTATAATCATCATCATCAACATGTATCACCATCGTGTGAGTGTGTTTTATTTTTTATTTTTTTTTTATTAAAAAGATAACCTCATTTTTTTGTTTAAATTTCTAATTTTTGGTCAGATATTAACATCAATTCAACTTTATTCTCTTTTTAGAATTATTTATAGAGCCGAAAGATACTCATAGAAATAGACTTTCATACTTGCTAATCAAGATTGTGTGTAATTTTATTTTTTTAATTTTTTTATCCAAATTAAAGCACTGGGATTTGGGGGTGATATTTTTGTTTTTTTCAATTTTTTTTCATTTTCTGACATTTTTGACACTTTTTGCTGACAGGTTGTTGTAATTTTTTCACACAATTCCTAATTGTAATTAAACAACAACTGTGTGGAAACTAGAGGAACGCGTGTAAATATATATAGTACAACACACTATATTATAGTATCGATAGTAAACTTACAGGAATGCAATGAAATTTAGAGATCACTTGACTGGAAATATCCTTGATCATTGGAGAGACAAATACATTGAATATGAATATCTAAAGAGTCTGATGGGCGAGGGCTCGTCCACCGCCACCTCTCCGCTGTTTTCCCCGCCACTGCGCTCGACGCCCTCGGTTGTCGATGCTGACGGAGATTCAATCATACCAATTCCCGTTGGCAGGACCTCTGACATCGATGGCGACAGCAATGGTGGTGCTGATACCTCTGCCCAAGATAGATTGTCTACCAACTCCATTCACTCGAGTAACAGTAGAAATAGTATCAACAGTAGCAGTAGCAGTAGCAGTAGCAGTAGTAGTAACAATATCAATTCAAGTACAGAGCAAATGTTGAGTTCTGAAGAAAAGCATGCAGATTCATCATCTTCGTCATCATTGACAGAGGATGAAGGTACGCCAAAACCTAACAGACATAACCCAATTTCACCTAAACACAACAACAATAGCAATCACCACCATCATCAATCAAATAAAAAAGATAACCCAGATACCGAGATTGAAATGAAAGTGAGAAAACCTAAATTAAAGAAATCAATTTCAATCAAGATTGAAAAGTTTCTCGACAATAGAAAATCAAAGTCAAATGATAAACAATGCTATGAAGGTGAAACTTTTCAAGAAGGTTTTCTGGCTCAATTGGATAAAGTAAATCATTTCTTTATCGATAGATTTACAAAGTTTAAGAAAAAAACTGTAGAATTATGTAATATGATTCAATTCTTGGTATGTTGATAATCAACTAAAAGCCATTACTATTGAATACTAATACTAATAATAATTAAAATAGAGTTCAAATAGTGAATTAAGAACAAATAGAAATATCAATTATGTTAGACAACAATTTATTTATAATAGTCAAAATTTAACAATTTTATTAAATTACAGAAAGATAAACATGGAGGGTTTTGAAAAGTTGTTAAAGAAATTAGAGACCAAGAATCAAATACTTTCCATCCATTTAAATACAATATACCAAAACAAATCAGTTGTCACCGATGATTGTTCGAGTGTAAAACATGCCGATCAAGTTAAACAAATATTTTCAAGATTCTTTACCGGAAATAATCAAAAAATGGCAAACTCTCAATTGAATCAAAATATTGATAAAGAAAAAGATGGCAAATGGTTGATTTTCCAAATTGGTTTACTCATGGGTCTGTCTATAGTGTTGGGAAGTTTGGTGATTTACAACTATCGATTTTATTATCCTCATGACTCTCCTCCCCCAGACTCTGCATTGGGTTGGTTGTTGTTTAGAATCACCTTGCTTCCGATTTTGTTGGGCACAAGTTTCTCTATCATGTCTTTGTTTTGGGAGCGTGCTGGCATCAACTATGAATTTATATTTGAATTAAAACCCGATGCTTCGAGATCGTCTATCAAGTATTTTAGAGGTGGAATGGTATTTATTTTCTTTTGGTTGCTTTGTCTGTATTTCTACATCGATACGTCAAGTTATATCCAAAAGATCCCCCCTATAAGCTTTCCCATTCTCTTTATGTTGGTATCGCTGTTTGTTGGAATTATGCCATTTCCTATCTTTGAAATGTCAACGCGTTTTTGGATTCTCAAGAGAATAGGTAAGGTCATTTCAGCACCATTTGTCCCAGTAAGGTTCTCTGACTTTTTCATGAGTGTTCAATTGCTCAGTTTGGGTGAATTTCTATTCAACATTCAATCCATGGTTTGTATCTTTAACAAGAGTGGACTTGATCCGAGCGAAGCCCATTTTTGCACCCAATCTGCTTTCTTTGCCTTTCCTCTGCTCAATGCTCTACCATACTATTGGCGTGTCATGCAATGTTTTCGAAGATACTATGAAACAAGACGTTTCTTTCCCCACATGACAAGTGCAATTCGTTCCATTATTTCAATTATTGTATTGATTTTATCATATATAGCTTTACAAACTTCAGAAACCAATAATTGGAATATAATTAAATTGATTTGGTTCAATTTTAATATACTGGGATCTTTTTATAAATGGTATGCCGATATGGCCGTTGATTGGGGCTTCCTTTTGAATTTTAAAACAAACAAAGCGTGGCCATTAAGAGAAAAGTTATTGTATAAAAAGAAAATTGTAAATATTATTATTTATTATATAGTTTATTTATCAATTACTAATATTCATTATTTCAACAAAAAATTAGATTTATTATATTGCAATGATTTTAGATTTATTTTTAAGATTCCTTTGGTTATTGGTCTTTGCTATTAGAAAAGGTACCCTTCATAGATTAGATAATCCAGTGTTTTTATTCTTTTTCTCCATGGGTGAAGTCATTTGGGCATCTCAGTTTATATATTTTAGAGTTGAAAGTGAACATTGTCTAGCGGCCGATCACTATAGCACATTTTATGATATTCCAATTCCATTTAGTGAACAATATAATCTCTACATTGCGGAAAAACAAAAACAATCTTTACAAAAACAAAAACTCACTCAAAAAGATTCAAAAGCCAGTCTAGAAAAACAAGATTCTGTAGAATTGAATGATTTATTAAATATTAAAAGCTGATGAAGTCATATATTCGTCAGGCTTTTATACCTTGTACAGTTTTTGAATTTAATAAATCTTTAATCTTTATTGAGATTTTGAAGTTTTCTTTCAAAGTTCTCTTGTTTTCTCTTTTTAACAATATAATATGTTACACTAGTTATTACAATGGCTGCAAATGCTACTGAACCAATAATGATGCCTGCTAATTGTGCTGTGCTGAGTTTTTTCTTTTGTGATGAACATACAGCGTTTGTGTCATCTGCAGCAGGTCTTTGATCTACCAATACAGAGAAATCGGGATCAAGTTGGACTAATCTTTTATATGATCTAACATTGATACCAATATAGCTTTGAATGTTATTAAATTGGGTAGATTCGCCATCGTAATGTTGTAAGAGCTGGTTTGTTACTGCTGATATTCTACCATCGATAATGCCTCTTTTAACAAATCTACCATATAAACTGTGATCGTCTACTTGTAGTTTGACGTATTCTGAATTTGTAACAGTGGTGTTACCAGATTCTAATGCTGAACAACCTTGATTTTTTTGTGATTCCAACGATACTTTCATGATTAATTGTAATTGATTCAATGAATTTGTAAATGTATAACTGGTGATGTTGATTGAATATTTGATAGAGTATTGATTCATATTTAATAATTCACCTGCAAATTTAATGTTTTCATCTTTGTCAAAGTATTGAATTGATACATTTACTGTTGTTGTTGATTGATCCAATTGATTGGTGATATTTGTTGAATATAAATATTTTACAGGTTCATTATCAGTACTAATATTTGACCAAATCCATTGTGTAAATGGATATTTATATACTAATTCTTTATATTGATTTAATTCTTGGAGTTCCACAATTGAAATTAAACCCTTATATGCAATGGCTTCATTTGTAGATTGTGAAGGGATTGATATATTTGTTGATGGAAGAGTATTGTTGATTGATGGTGTTGGAATGATGATGACTTTTGATTTACAATCAATACCCATCCAAGGTGAATAACAAATACAGCCTGTTACTGAACAATAACCTTGTGAGGATCCACCACAATCATTTATACATTGGTTTGGTGCTTGGGTAACTGGTGGTAATTCAGATGATGAAGATGATTCAGTTTGTTGGCTTGAAAAAGAACTACTGGGTGAAGGTGGATTTGGGTCATAGGGTGGAGTTCTTAATGGTGGACGTTTTGGATAGACAGTATATTCATTTGATACATAAAGACTAGAGCTTTTATCTACTAGTACTTTAAATGGTTTAGTAATTGGCTTAACATCAATGATTAAAACAGTTGCCGAAGCAAATGATGCTGATGCTTGATACGAATAACCCGAACCATCATCAAAATTGAGTTTTACAACAATTTTATTTGAGTCTAGCCCAAACCCTTTTCCAAATATTACCAATTCGCCACCATCTGTAGTAATATCACTTGTTTTTTCTATTAGAACTGATGTTGGGTTGAAAATGGATGTATCTAGCCCTATTACATAGTTTCGACCTAGATTTTGCAAGTCATAGGCAGAATATCCTCTAAAGTTGGCATTATTATCCATTATACCATACAAAGAGACAGCGACGAACTCTGGATAACCAAATCCATAGGGGACAGTGAGTTTACATTTAAATGTCGCTTGTGTGGGTGTGGATGATATAAGGGTAGATTTCTGTTTGACTATTCTTTGAATGCCTGTTAAATAGATAAATGGAAGCTTATCTAAATAAATTCCTGAATCCATATCTTCAACAACAAATGTAAAGGTTACATTTCTATTAGCACTTCCTACATCCAAAACATTGTTGTCAACTACAAAAGAAATGAGATTAGGTGGATCTACATCTGGATTGGCTGGACAGCTTGTATTAATTGTTCTATAGGATATATCTAAATACTTTAAAAAGGCTGAGTCTATATTGGAAACAAAACCACCTCTATCTCGAAGATAAATAGATTTAATGGTAAATCCCTGTGATTTACAAACTGGCTGAATAAAAAAACTAATGACCTGTGTTTGATTATTTGGATCTAAAGTAAAGATACGTTCTACTTGGTCATAATCACCAATAACCGTTAAATTACCATATTCAAATCCATTAAGCTTATCACTAACTTGGAATGTCCATCCAATATTCTGACCACTACTTCCAATGGTTATAGGATTTGAGTGTTGTGGATAGAATTCAAGTTGATCTATAATTGGGCCAAACATATCTGCATCTTCCGAGTAAACCCAAAGAATAGAATCTGGAAAAGAATTGCTTATATGTTGTGAAGATATTACTTTGAAATAGTAAAAATCAAAGGTAACAACGCCAGTAAAGATTCTCATTGGGATTGTAACTGGAATTTCATATTGCTGACTAGAATTATTCCACTGACCATAGAATATAGTTGGCTCTAAAAATACATAGAAATCTTTAGATAACGTGAGAGTTGGTGAGTATTCTGTGAATGGATTGACAACACTGAATCTAAAAGTCGTAGTAAAAGAGCCATGGGTGGCATTAACAACTCTGTCTGACCAACTAGCTGATGTAATTTCAAAATCCAAGATGTTGTAATTATATTCTTTTGGATTGGATATTACAATTCTTTTGGTTAAGTCTGTTGTAGGATCGTTTATGCCATAGGTGTTCATATTTGAAGAAAAATCTGAAATATAAAATGTGGCATAATTAAACTGAGAGTTTTCAATTACTGCTTCATAAATACCATCCAATCTTGATCCTTGGACTAGATTTTCGGATGTTAAAAGTGAAAGAATGGGGGTATTCATGTGAGCGATTAGTTGAGAAAAACCGGAATCATCGTCTACAATGGCTGCTCTGAGAATTATATATCTGTTATTTCCTGGGATAGGAATCAATTCCAATGATGATAAAATGGGTGCCTTGATATCTGTAGAATAGGCCATTGTTATACCCAAATTTTCATTTATATTTTGGAACACAAAATCTATTAAAGGTCTAGACTCGTATTTTGAAACTACTGCGATTGCACTACTTAAGTAATGATCAAAAGTACCACTGGATAAACCAAATGCGCCGTCATTAAGATAAAATTTTGGTGTATAAACCAGTGGGCCATTCAATGTAGTACTAAGTATATAGGGATTAATGTCTTTTAAATAAAAAAGTGTTTCTGTATTGAAGTACATCATTCTAGCACCTCCCAAATTAGAGTTTGGCGATCCTCCTTCATAGTTATGACTTGTCATATTAGGGTAAACAATGGATGGCTGATTAATTGTTGAGGAGGTAGATAAAGTATTGGCACAATACTGATTGATACAAATATAAGTTTTGATGGTGAGATCACCTGTTAAATATGTAGTTTGGCTGAGGTTTATAACACTAATATAGGTTGAGTTTTCCGGAGTACCATACGCTGGGGAAAAGAGAGGCACAGCTCCAGCACCATTGTTTATATTGAGAAGAAAGAAAAGATTTTTTGGATCAGATTTCAATACGTTTACTGAGCACCACAAGACATGTGTTGTTGTTGCCGTAGGAGAAGAACAAGTAAAGTCAGGAATACTGTATTCAATATTAGGATAATCTAGAGTAATGGTAAAATTTTCACCATATGAATCATCACCTGCTACTAAACTGACAAAGTTGTCCAAACTGGTATTAGAGGGACTCAATGATCCTGTGGCAATATACATGCTTAAAAAAAAAGTGTTGTAACTTAATTGACTAACTTGAAACCCCCATCCATCGTAGCTTCCCTTTGATAGGTAGAATTGAAGTAAGGTTTTAGCTATATTATTATTAATCTTGAATTCATATAAAAGTGAAAATTGAGTAGAGGTAGCTTGTTTGGTGAAACCAAGCTTGGTGAATTGTGGATGAATGGTTTCTTTAATTTAAATATTAATATAGTGTTAAAATTCATACTAATCAAATGAAATTATTGAAACCTACCATAACACTCATAGTTAATATCTAGAGTTTCAGATTCAGTCAAAGTTGATGCAAAAATTTGAAAAGAACCCGAGCCTGAGGGCACTTTAATGGTAAGAGTAAAGTAATCCAGTGTCCCATTTGTTAAAATACTATAGCTAGAGAAATCGAATCCATCTATTCTATAAGCAGTCAGAGGAGTTGCATGATCAACCAGAACACTAAAAAATCGAGTGCAGTTTTTATATGTTAAATCTGCATATCTAGAATTATCTATAGTCCTATTGGGATCCTCGACATATGTCAACAGTAGCGAGTCTACCAAGTTACCCAATATAAAAAATACAAATAGTAGTGATACATAGAACTTAAAGAGTTTCATGTTTGTTTTTTTTAAAAAAAAAATGATCATTCGATGCCTTAAAAATATTGTGGGGACCCAGAAAAATAAAATTTAAAAAATATCTGTGGAAATTTTTTTAGACTCCATATTTTAAAATATTTTTTCAAAAAAATCAATCACCAATTAATTGATCACAATCACGATTTCTTTTTTATAATTTTAAGGAGTTTTCAAAAAAAAGATCCTACACCATAACATAAATAGTAAATTACAATGAGAGATCAAATTTAATTTGTGGTTTATTATTACTCTTGACTCATCGTTTTTAATTTAACTTCCAGAGTATGAAATTTCCTTTTTTGATATATAACATAGGCTAGAGAAACAAATACAATGGAGGCAAAACCGACAGAACCTATTATGATACCCGCGAGTTGTGCTTTAGTAAGTTTACTCTTTGATTTAGATGAGCATACAGAGTTATCAATATCTCTTGCAGGTCTCTGATCTATTAATACAGAGAAATCAGGATCAAGTTGGACTAGTCTATGATAGGATCTAATACCAATACCAATGTAACTTTGGACATTGTTGAATTGATTTGAACTACTATAGTTTGGTAGGAGTTGGTTTGTTATTGTTGATATTCTACCATCGATAATGCCTCTTTTAACAAATCTACCATATAAACTGTGATCATCTACTTGTAGTTTGACGTATTCGGAATTTGTGACAGTGGTATTACCAGATTCTAATGCT